>MU194082.1:946-20594 GCA_016904865.1 Pissodes strobi
TATATATATATATATATATGTATGATATGTATGTATATACAAATACTACATACCCCTATAATCTAGTTTTGTCCTACATTGTATTCCCAGCACTTCTAATGAAATATTGTCATTATTGGATGACAGTAAGAAAAGTACGTATAATTTACCATCAGTAAGAATTTAAGTATTTTCAAAGTTAATATAAATTTATACTATCGAACCGCCCATAGGCGCTGAGAATTCTTTTGGGCAATATAAACCATGTATGTTTGGAGTTTAATGGTATTTTAATCACATAAAAAATCAAGGAATTTAAATAAATTAATGTCCTACTAACGTCTAATATCATTAAGCTAATATTAATGAGTTAAGTATCCCACGTACTAATGCTATCTGGTCAAGCGTGAAACTTTTTTATTTAATCCTGGAGCATTGTTTTGTGTATACAGGGTTCAACGAAAGTCCAGTGAGTTAATTAATACCTTTAATAATAATGCCACATGTTTTATTTAAAAGTCTATATTTTGAAAATTACTACTAAGCTCTGAACATGAGTAACTCACACGATCAGAACTTAAAAGTTTTTAGTAAGCATTATCTGGGCCAGAGGTAATCTATAATTTTTAAGAATTTGTATTTATGGTGACAAAATACGATGAATTACTGCTCCGACTATACAATTATATCTAGAACATGTAAAGCTTCTAACTACATAGCTCAGTTTTGTTCTTTAAATATAAAGCAAATTGTCACTTATACAACCTTAGTTTGAGCAAAGTTTGATGGGCGAAAACTGAAGATAAACACTATCCCAAGCTTCAGCGTTTTGCTTTTCTAGACATTATAGGAACAACAAATAAATGTTCCCTATGTACATTTGTGTATTAAGTGCATCCTGGGTAATATAGTCCCGAAGAATCAAGTGAAAAGGTCTGAGTTGTCACCTAGCTATTTTGGGGTTGATCCAATTAGAGTCTTGACCAAATCAACATAGCAATCCCATAGGACTTCTTTCCCTCATTTGAAGTGGCTATTATTGGAAGCTGTGTAATCAGAAGGGAAGACCTATTGCAGATGGAAATATATTTCCGTATTTAGGGTAAATTCATCTGGATATTTTAGCCTATTCCGGACGTATAATATTGTGTGCTTTTGCAGGCTCACACAATACGTTTGTAAGTTTACCGAACCTATAGTTTTATTGTCGACATTATTTAGCTGCTTAGGACCATACTTCAAATGACTATACCGTCGAAGATGCTTTTTGCTAAAATGTGATAGTTTCTTCTTGTCATTTCAGTTAGTATGTTGTAGGGAGTATGATAATATTTTTATCGCTGGTCTTTGTTCCCTTTTTCGATTTGTTGTTATCTTCTATTAAGAATCACTTCGTTATTGCAGAGATTAGTTCTTGTTGACATTTTGGATTTTGAGCTGAAAGATTCTAAATCTGTCTATCTAAGTGTATCTAGATTTTGCCCACCATATGACTTTTTTTGGCACACGACAATTTGTTCCTGAAGATAGAGGCTTAATTTCTTGGCATAAAAGTGAAAATCCTAACCACTTCTATGGTTGGTGTTATAATCATATCCTAACTTAATTCTCTCGAAACGCGAAACCTCATTTGATCCGTGAACAACAAAGTGGATCACTTAACCTGACGGTCCACTTCTACTACTACTTCTACACGGAAAAAATCAATCTGCAAATAAGAATAGTTTTATCCTTAAAGATAAATATTTTGTGCAAATGCTTTAGTCAAGTTTATTCAAGGCATAATTTAAATATTCATATATTCTTGTATGTAAGATGCGCATTTAATTGATTTCAATTATGTTATAGTTAGAATAAGAATATCAGGCAGGAAATATTGAAGAAAAAAATTCTTTTATGAAAGGTATATTTGTCTTCAAAGAAGTGTCGTAGTCTTATTTTTATAATGAACTATTAGAATAGAAAGTTTGTTCTTCCTATAAT
Organism: Pissodes strobi; assembly: GCA_016904865.1. Classification (NCBI taxonomy): domain Eukaryota; kingdom Metazoa; phylum Arthropoda; class Insecta; order Coleoptera; family Curculionidae; genus Pissodes; species Pissodes strobi. The sequence continues at coordinate 2,909 of MU194082.1, forward strand.
AATAACTACACTCCAATCAACAAAACTAACTCTGTTTTTAAGTTTTAATACATATTTGTATTGACACATCTTATACTTATAAGATAATCTTTTTTCCGTGTATCCTACTTGGAATACTTACTTGTCTGTCTATTGATATAATTAAGTAGAAAATAAACACTGGAAATTAGCCATTAAAATTATTGGCATAATGAGTACTAATATGTAAGGAGGAATTGTTCAGATATAAAATATTGATATTCATATTGATATAAAAATTGTAATTGTAATTTCGGTGCGCTAAAATGCGAACTTATCATATACACTGTTTAAAATTTAAAATTCATTGTTGATCTAATTTAGTGTGGAAGTATAAGATATTCCGAACATTTCCTCAAATTTGCCTCCTTAAAACTCATATGCTTTGAATAGGTACTTCTTTATTGAAGTTATGCTTTCATCTTCCGTTTCAACGTTTCATCTGCTGATTTAAAATATATTTCCTCCAAAGCAATTACGCATCATAAGTTACCAGTCTTTAATACTAATATCAGTGGACATATTAAATTTGCTGAATCATATGACAATGCAGTTGCCCATTAAAAGTTTCTTCGTGGGTGTACTTAATCGTATAAAGTGAACAACTGAATTTCATATTGAAGCGCGTAGCATGCAATATTTTTACATGCCTCTGTATACTCGCTTAAAGCAAATTATGGAAATTCGGTTTCACATGTAAATCCGCTAACGCCGATTGACGTCAATGAAAGCCAGTGCCTCACGTTCTCGCATGTCAATATAACAATTTTTATACTTTCTATTTTTGCTTCAAACGAGAACCGCAATAAATTATTCACAACATGAATACGCAAATTTATGATTCGTTAAAAATAAATAGTATTGATTCCTAGAAAAAGCTACGATTTTAATCAGAAATTTCTGAAAATATGAACGTGCCGCGTAATCTTTGAAGTCATTTTTGGCACGGCAACAAGAGGAAATTGATTTTTTAATGGGTACAACGGAAACCAAAGCGCATAACACGTCGGGTCGGTTTTATTTCGATAGAAGTTATCTTCAGGTAAGTTAACATCCAAACTGTAATTAACATTTTTGTATATTTGTTCAGCTTTCACTATGTATGTTCTGGTAATGGCAATTAAGTTAAATATCTTAATTGTTGGGTTTTCATAAATGGTTGTGTCTGGAATTAACTAAATACGAAAATTCGACTGATTGTGTTTTCAACGTATTTTCCAAGATTATGTGGTTATTATTTTAAACAACTGAGCAACTAGCTTTTTTTGCAAAAAATCAATTTGTCACACCTAAAATAAAATGCCTAAAACTAATCCAACCATTGGTTTAGTTTATGCTAATGCACAAACTTGGTTCGTTCTAGTTTTTTAAATTTAGCTTAGGTAAAATGCAGGTCCAAGAATGGATTTCCATTTTTTAAGGCCAATTAAACATTTTCTAGAAGTTTTAAAAATAATTTATTCATACAAACATACACACAATATACCGGGAATTTCTTTTTTTTTATTATATTCCTTCAACAGAGGTTTATCCACAATATCGAAACATAATTTTTTCACTCGACGCGCTGACCATCTTACTATCATCATTAAACCTCAAAAATGATATTGTTGAGGTGCCTTCCATTTTGACCAAAACACTCTCGTAATATGGTTAAAAACTTCTAAACAAGTCTCAGGTGGTATTCGATTCATTTCTTCCCATAATTTTTATTATAACTCTTGCAAAGTGGTAAGCCTATTAATATAAACTTTACTTTTGCGGTACCCCCACAAAACAAGTCTATTGGGGTAAGATCGGGAGATCTAGCTGGCCAATTTAGATCTCTAAAGCGAGAGATGACCTTTCCCGGGAGTAATTTCCGATCGAACGACTTCCATAGATGCTGCTGAAACCATGTATCCTGACTGACAGAATGCACCGAAGCGGGGTTCGGTTCGGCCGAAGCGGACGTTGGTTAAGCCGAACGAACGGCCGATAAATCTTACGAGTTTCAGCATAGGTAATGATTTGAGCCTGTTGATTGATCCTTAGTTTAAACGACTTTTTGTTACGCATTTTTATTTCAGTTTTGCCTAAAGTGTTGTAGTAACTATTAGTAGTAATTGTTATTTAAAGATGGAGAATTTTTTGAAAATTAATAATAGAAAAAGGCGTGTTTGGGAGTTTTACAATTTATGCCTGGATAAGAAGTTCGTAAAATATAAAATATGTGATATGCAAATATCACGGGGTGGTTTTGGAAAGAAAGCAACAACTACACCCTTACTTATCGATCATTTGAGGCGTAATCACGGAGAGGACTAAATTCAAAAGGAACTTAAAACATATGTCATTAATAAATCGAAAAGAAAATCCATTAAAATGGTGGAATGGCAGGCGTTTCCAGTGCTTTCTGAGCTAGTTAGAAAATTCCTCTCTGCTCCAGCTCGTAGTGTTTACAGCGAGATGCTATTTTCCGAGATTTGTGTTGTATTTGTATTATTATCGTAATATTATTTATCCATATTTATACAACTAAATGATATCGATAGAAATCGCACCGTTTGCATTTCGTTTATTTAAGAATATATTACTATTTGCTAAACCTTAACCGAAAAAGGATTCGGCATCTTTTCAGGAAATTCAAATACGGTTCGCCCCTTTCTGACCTCAATCCGATTAAAACATGTGCGTCAAGGATGAACCAAACAACCGTAATTCTTATTATCTGGTGTCATATTGCTGCAATCATCTTTCAATGAGAGTATTGTGTTGAAATTATGAAAATGGAATACTCATATTAATATAAATATTTATCTTTTATGGAGTTTAAAACATTCATTGTATGGGGATCTTGCAAACTATCTATCATCATCAAGTAAGAGTTAAAATTGACTAAATCAGGGACTGTCCGAAAATTATTTGCCCTATTGAAAGGTCTACATAATATAATGATAACTTTTAAGCATTGCCAGGTTTTACACAATATAACTTCAAGCAATATTAAAATATTAATGGCTCTGCTTTTCACGCATATTTTATATGTATATATTTTGAAGAAGTGCATGGGTTGTTCTTTGAGATGCCTCTATCTGCCTAATTGTAGATAATTTATTTACTTCATGAACCATGCCAATAAAAGTTAACTAGTGTTTAACACTAAAAATCACAATATCAAAGAGACGAAAAGACCGCAAGTAGATGCCATGAGAACCAGTGAAATGCTATGGCCGGGAACAAGGGATTGCAACATAGATAACCTTAAAGTTTATTACGCTGGCAATAATGAGAAACATTACCGCGGGTCGATATAATCATAAACAAGCACATACAATCTGCAGCGATTGGTTGTGTAGCTCAATCAGACAGCGTAATACTCGTAATGCTTAAACTAAAAAATACCAAATATAAGGTAATTTGTAAATCACAGTCACAACAACACTATTTACCTATCAACAATCAATTTGGACATGGTTCATGAAGTAAATAAATTATCTACAATTAGGCAGATAGAGGCATGCCACAGAACAATCCATGCACTTCTTCAAAATATCGATGCATGAAAAAATCTATTAATATTTTAGTATAGAGTCTCATTTTACTTACCCGGGGCTGCTCACTAAATGATAACTGGGACCACTCGAAAGAAATTAAATGTAGAATTGAGAGAGTCAGAACAACTTTTTAACAAATGAGATCAGTACTCTGTTGTCGACATTTAAGTTTGTCTCTAAAAAGCGAGTTCTATCTTCCTACGTATACTCCACTCTCCTGTATGGTGTTGAAGCTTGGACTTTGTCAAAAGCTATGGAAGCAAAATTACAAGCAGTTGATATGTGGATATACCTACGAGTGTTGAGAATACCATGGGCGGACCGGCTAACCACCGAAGAGGTTCTCCGTAGAATGGCGAGTAGACTTGAATTGTTGCTCATTGTAAAATGCCGAAAATTACAATATTTGGACATGTTATGCGGAACAATAATAAATACCGACCTCTACAAAATATTATTCAAGGTAAGGTCGCATATGATAGGGGTCCCGGCATGAGAAAAATTCCCTGGCTTTCAAATTTTAAAAAATAGTTCGACACAACGACGTCTGAGCTCTTCGGTAGTATAGCAAGCAAAACACGTATAGCCAAGATGATAGCCCACGTCCGGAACAGATAAGGCAACACGAGTGTTAATATAATACTGCAAATTAAAAACTAACCATTATCCAATAAAATGAACCAGAATAAACATACAAACAATCCACAAATCAAAATACTTAAAAAAATCACAGTCCTTCACAAAGATGCAACCGGGGAAGACATTGAAAATGCCGAAGCAGAATACAACGCTTATTAAATTTGAGATCAGAGAAAACTCATAATTGCGTGGAAATATAATAGTTGATAGATGTTAAGTTTGGAGGAGATCAGGTTAGATTACGTAAGTTTAGTATAACAAATAAATGCATATTACTTCAAATTTCGTACTTTTTTACAATTTATAACGTTATAAGTGTGGTTGTAAACACCAAAATACCATTTGCATTCGATTCGTCTCACATTTTTCGATCTAACGATATGAAATACGACTAGTCTGTTGTGAGAAACTAAAAGTCGCCCTAACACACCTTTAACACAATCTAATGTAAAAAATGACTTTTAACAGATTACGTAAGTTTAGTTTACCAAAATATACCACATAAATGCCTATTACTTCAAGTTTTGTTCGTTTTTACAATTTATAACATTAGTGGTGGTTGTAAAAACTGCATTTGATTCGTCTCTCATTCCCCGATCTAACGCGGCTAGTTTAACTTAGTATCAACTTATTTTAGTCATTTAAGTCGGTTCCAATACGTTATTATAAATTTTAATAGATTTGGTTAGTTTTGATTAGTCGTCTAATTAATTTTCGGTTAGTTTCACTTAGTCTCAACTTTTTTACTTATTTGTTAAGTTATAATCAATTTTAATAGATTTATTCGTTTTGGTTAGTCGTCCAATCAACATTCTGTTAGTTTCCCTTAGTCTTAATTTATTTTAGTCATTTCAATCGGTTCCGGTACGTTATAATCAATGTTAATGTATTTGGTTAGTCGTTCAATTAACTTTCGGTTAGTTTCACTTAGTCTCAATTTATTTTAGTCATTTGAGTCAGGCCGATACGTTATAATCAATTTTCATAGATTTGGTTAATTATGGTTAGTCGTCCAATCAACTTTCGATTAGTTTCCAATAGTCTTAATTTATTTTAGTCATTTGAGTCGGTTGCGATACGGTATAATCAATTTTAATAGATTTGGTTAGCTTTAGTTAGTCGTCGAAACAACTTTTGGTTAGTTTCACTTAGTCTCAACTTATTTTAGTTATTTTAGTCGGCTCCGATAGGTTATAATAAATTTTAATAGATTTAGTTAGTTTTGCTTAGTCGTCTAATCAACTTTTGGCTAGTTTCACTTAGTCTCAACTTATTTTACTTAGTTGAGCCGGTTCCGATGCGTTATAATCAATTTCCATAGATTTGGTTAGTTCTGGTTAGTCGTCCAATCACACTTTCGGTTAATTTCTCTTAGTCTTAACTTAATTTAGTCATTTGAATCGGTTCCGATACGTTATAATCAATTTTAATGGATTTAGTTAGTTTTGGTTAGTCGTTTAAGTAGCCTTCGGTTAGTTTCACGTAGTCTCAAATTATTTTAGTCATTTGAATCGGTTCCGATACGTTATAATCAATTTTAATTGATTTGGTTAGTTTTGGTTAGTTGTCTAATTAACTTTCGGTTCATTTCACTTAGTATCAACTTATTTTAGTTATTTGGACTGCTTACGATAGGTTATAATCAATTTTAATGGATTTGGTTAGTTTTGGTTATTCATCAATTAACTTTCGGTTAGTTTCACTTAGTCTCAAATTATTTTAGTAATTTGAGTCGGTTGCAATACGTTATAATCAATTTTAATAGATTTGGTTAGTCTTGTTTAGTCGTCCAATCAACTTTCGATTAATTTCACTTAATCTCAACGTATTTTAGTCATTTGATCCAGTTCCTATACGTTATAGCCAATTTTAATAGATTTGGTTAGTTTTGGTTAGTCGCCAAAATTCGGTTCGTTTTGGTTAGTTTTAACTTACTTTAATTTGTGTAATCTATTCCGATACATTATTGTCGTTTTGGTACTTTTGGTTAGTTTTGGCTAGTCATTCAATCAACTTTCGTTTAATTTTAGTTAGTTTTAATTTATTTTAGTCCTTTGAACCGGTTCCGATACGTTATAACCATTTTTAATGGTTTTGGTTAATTTTGGTTAGTCGCCAAAATTCGGTAAATTTGGGTTATTTTTAACTCACTTTAATATTTTTAATCTGTCTCGATACCTTTTTGCCATATTTGATGCTTTTGGTTAGTTTAGGTTAGATTGGGTTAGGTTGGGTTAGATAGTCGTCGTGGGTAGTCGTTCAATCAATATTCAGTTAATTTCAGTTAATTTAATTTTATAAATTTCAATCGGCGCCGATACTTTATAATCGAATGTAATGTTTTTGGGTAGTTTTGGTTAGTCGCCAAAATTCGGTTCGTTTTGGTTAGTTTTAACTTACTTTAATATTTTTAATCTGTTCGGATACGTTTTAGCCTTTTTTGGAGCTTTTGGTTTTGCTTTCGGTTAGTTTCAGTTAGTTCCAATTTATTTTAGTAATTTTAACCGGATCCGATAGGTTATAACCAATTTCAATTTTTATGGTTAGTTTTGGTTATTCGCCAAATTTCGGTTACTTTGAGTTAGTTTTAACTTATTTTTATTTTTTTAAATTGTTCCGATTCATTTTAACCCTTTTTGTGCTTTTGGTTACTTTCAGTTAGTTTGGGTTAGTCGTTCAATCAACTTTCGGTTAGTTTCAGTTAGCTTTAATTTATTTTTATCATTTGAACTGATTCTGTCCTCAGAAACAGACTGACACGATCTCTCACGTATATTACGTGATGTGCCAAAAATGTAGCATGCAGTTTTTCGTGATTTGATACCCCATAATAGGAAAAGAAAAACATTTCCAATGTTTAAAGGAAGAAAACTGATCTTCATGTATGATTGCAAATTCACCGATAGACGTTGACATTATTATTATTATTATTATTATTATTATTATTATTATTATTATTTCTTTGTTTAGTCTCACATTTGTATATGTGGTAAAAGGTAGTGAGGGCTTTCGCAAAACTCACACCTTGTTGACTTATTTTAGGATTTTCCTGACTATCCGACATGTTTCTAGGATCACTGATTTTTGCTTGTCTGTTATTAGTTGATGTGGAAGATTATGTTTCGTGAATCCTGCGGGTAACTCCGGTGGTATGAGGCCTGTGACTGAGATGACTACGGGGAGGATGAGGACTTCTTCCATTTTCCACATTGATTTTATTTCCTCAGCTAGGTCCTTGTATTTTCGTATTTTCTCTGTTATTGTCTTCTGTATGTTGTGGTCCAGGGGGTTGCAATGTCTATTAACATTGTGATTTTGTTAATTTTGTCTATTACTGTTATATCTGGTCTATTGTTTATAATTGTTTTATCAGTTATAATTCCTCGGTCCCAGTATATTTTGTAATTCTGGTTCTCGTTGACTGGGTCTGGTGTGTATTTGTAGTACGGATCTTCTATTGTTTTAATGTTATGTTTGTGGAGTAAGTCTTTGTGGAGGATTTTGGCTGTCAGATTATGCCTGTTTAGGTATTCTGTTTGTGCTAGGATAGAACATCCTGATGTTATGTGTTGTATCGTTTCGGGCATTGATTTACACACTCTACAGTTATCGTTTTCTATGTTAGTTTTTGTTATGTACTTTTGGTAATTTTTTGTCGGCACAACTTGGTCCTGTATGGAGAACATGAATCCTTCTGTTTCACTGTACATGTGTCCGAATTCGATCCACTTGGTTGACAGCTGATGTTGTTTATCTAGATCGTTCTTGAATTTGCCATGTAGTTTTTTGCTGTTCCATGTCTGTGTGATATTTGTGAGGAATGTTTTCTTGTCTATTTGTTGCATTTGTGTGTGTGTGTGTGTGTGTGCTGAGTAGTGTGTATTTTTTGTCTGCTTGTTTGATAGACGCGTGTAGTGGTGACTGCGTTGCCTTCATGTTGAAGTATCTTTGTAAGCTATGTGTTTGAATGTTATGTGTTAGTTCGGTGTTGATTAAGCCTCGTTCTCCTTGTTTCCTAGGTAGATGCAATCTTTCAACAGCCGAGTTAGGATGTAGGGCTCTATTATCCGTTAGGATTTTTCTTGTTAGTCTGTCTGTCTAGTGCTTGTACGTCCGTTAAGGTCCATTGTATGGCTTCGAATGAATAGGTTAGTATGGGTATTGCCCAGGTATTTATAGCCTTAATTTTATTTTTTGCGTTGAGTTGGGTGTGCATGATTCTTCTTAGCCTGTTCTTGTATTTGTTTTCTATGTTTTCTTTTATTTCTTTCGTTTTATGTGTAAATGTTTCGTTTACTCCTAAGTATTTGTATGTTTCGTTGCTAGGTAGTGTAGGGAATGTTATGTTATTTATTAAAAGCTCTATGTTGTTCGTTTCCGTTGTTTTACCTTTTTTTGCTATAAGTGATGTGCATTTATCTAGTCCGAAGTTCATTCGTATGTCCTTAGAGAACTTAGTAGTGGTTTCCAATAGCGAGGATAGTTGATTTCGGTCCGCAGCATATAACTTTAGATCGTCCACGTAGAACAGGTGTGATATTTTGTAATCTTTTGTTGGGCTGCATCCAATATTTATCGACTTTAAAAGGCTGCTTAGTGGGTTGAGAGCTAGGATAATCCATTTTGGGCTCCATGTGTCTCCCTGGAAGATTCCTCTTCTTATTTTTATGTTATTAGTTTCTAGATCTGTGTGGGGTAGGGCAAGTATTAATTTTGTTTCCCAATTTTTCATTGTTTGTTTAAGGAAGCGTATGATGTTCTGATCGATTTTATAGATTTCTAAAATGTGGAGCAACCATGTATGAGGTACAGGAGTCTGCTTTTTGGTAATCTATCCAGGCAACAGCTATGTTTCTGCCTTTTGCTTCTGCTTGTCTCGTTATCACCCTGTCTATTATGAGCTGCTCTTTGCAGCCTTTCGGACCTTTTCTACACCCTTTCTGTTCTTCGTGTTCAATTTTTTGCTCTGTGATATGTTTTGTTACCTTTTCTGCTATTGTTTTTGTTATTTTTGTATATAGTGTTAAGGCATGTGATGGGTCTGTAGTTTTTAGGATCGTGTGTATTTTCGTTCTTAGGTTTGAGATATGTTATGCCATGTGTTAAGATGGTGGAACCTCTGTTGGATGGGTAATTACATGTTCAATTATTTGTGCCATTTTTCCATGTAGTGAAGTAAGATGTTTCCAGAAATAATTATAGATTTTATCTGGTCCCGGCGCCTTCCAGTTTGGCAGCTTCTTCAGTATGATTCTTAATTCATCTGTCGTTATTTCATATGGCATCATTGGTTCTACTGTCTCCGTTCTTTTTTGCTCTGTTTTGATCCACTCACTATTCTCGTGTTCCACTGGTTCTGACCATAATGACTTCCAGTATTTTTCGACTTCTGCCTGTTTTGGTGCTTTTATATTTGTTGGTTCTTCGTTTGCTCGTTCTAAATTCTGGTAGAAATGCTTTTCGCTTGATGTGAAGTTTGTGTTGTCTTGTTTCCTTTTGTGGGAGATGATGTACCTCTTCCGTTTCTTACTTGATGCAATTAGTTTTTGTTTCAGTGTATCTATTGCTTCTGTTATTTGTGCTGTTCTTGTACCTGTGTTGTTATTTATGTTGAATTTTTTTGTAGAGTTTGTCATGTTTTTGTTTTGGGTCTACCAATGAGTTATTCATTTGTGGAAGGTCACTACGAATTTGACTGATTTTGTGTTCCAACCGTATTTGCCATGGAGGTTTTTTGGTTGGATCTGTTTTGGCTTTTCTGTTACTTGGTTTATTTTTGTTGGTGATTCCCAAGGTATCTGTGAGGGATATGGCTGTGATATATGTTATGTCTATAAGGTCTTCTACACTTTTTACGTCATCTATGTATTTATTGATGTAGTTATTATATGTTTGAGCTGTATTCTTTGTGTTTTTGTTATATTTCAGCTTAGGTAGACGTTTCCTGTAGCTGGGATTACTTCCTTTGTATAGTAGCATATTTTTGTTGAATGTTTGTTCGATTTCTGTTAATAACTTTTGGTTGTCCGTATTGTTTGAGTTTGTCTGTATGTTTTCTCCAGCTGTATCTGTGTGTGTTTGGTTTATGTGTATATGTAATTCAATTGCAGAGTCGTTTGGGGTTCATCTTCGTTTTGTGTTGCTTGTTCTGTTTCTGGTGCCCTTTCTCCCTGTGTTTCTAATCTTACTTGTTCTTTGATCATGTCGATTTCAGTTTCTGTTAAGTATCCCTTTTTTCTATCGCTCTTTTTCTGTCACATATGTTTTGTTCGCTGGATTCCGATTCTGGGTATATTTTCTTCCATTCTTTGTAAAAGTTTTTCCGATGTCCCGTTGTTTGGTTCTCGTACTGAGCAGCTCTGAAAAAGGCCTTGAACACATCTATGTTGTTTTGCTTTGTCCATCTTAGCCTTTGTGCCTGTCTCTTGGGAGGAGCAGATTGAGACTGTCCTAAACCATGAGTGGGTAGAGCCGCTGTTGGTAGTTCCTTGTCGTTGCCTGTGTCGTCAACTTGGTTGGTCGGCTGGTTGGTCCCGCGTCGCTCCCGACCATGGCGGCTCTCGTCCGAGGCTTCGGTTCTTTCCTTTGGAATCCTCTGTACTCACCAAAGGGGGGTTAGCCCCTTGGCGGTTGTGCCGGTTTTGTCCACCCCAGGTATTTTATTTCCCTGGCACCCTTCAGCCTTAGAGACTGACGAGCGTCCCCATCGCTAGAGGCGGCCCCCGATAGCAGTCCGGCTTCAGCCACGGGTTATTATTATTATTATTATTATTATTATTATTATTATTATTATTATTTCAATAAAATGTATTGTAACCTATGTGAACTCAATGATCTGAGTTACCTCGCAAAATCCAAAAAACAAACCAAAGAAAGCAAGATCGTGGTTGGGTTAAACCGTCAGTTAACTTAGAGACTCTCGAGATGAAAACATTGGAGGAACCATAGTTGGTCCGATGGAACTGTTCGGAAAAGGTATCAGAGAAGGTAAAGGTGGAACGTGTATCTCCTAAAGAGACGTGGAAACTTAATCAATAATAAAAAAATATTACAATCAACCAGTGAATTCATCAACTGATTAAGGGATCTAAACTTTTTGCTTACGTCTTGCCATTAAAGGTACAATGTTGAATCTTCTGTATAATAACTCATAGTTGTAGATAAAGTTATCTGGTGGGTCTATATTGACTTCAAAAGTTAAACGCCGGACGAGTCTTCGCTGGACGTGTGGTATGCTTAGGGCTTTAGATAGGTGAGCAATATTCTAAGAGTGATCTCACCAACGCACAGCATAAAACACGATAAGCATTGATATTAAAATCAACCCCACTATTATCGGAGACCTTGAAACAATTTCGGATATATGAAGAACCAAAGACAATGATGTATCAAATATGACCTCAAGGTCCTTGCACTATGTAACCGTTCTCAAAGGAATACGACCAATATGATAATAATTCACCTCACACCAATTGCTAACCCAAACTAACCCAAACTATCTAAATGATAATCAGTAATCCAGAATAGGAGAGTGCCGCCCACGCCGATCTTCTCAAGCTTGCATTTCAAAACGTGTTAGTTTACCTTGTCAAAGGTCTTTCAGAAGTCGGTAACAATAGAATGAACGACATCACCCTTCTCGAGGACACCCGATATATGTTCGTTATAAATAGGCAAGTTCAAATCAGTAGAGCGATTGGAACGAAAGCCTGCTGATTGATTAAAGAATTATTTAGTTGCGAGTGGCTTGTCCAAGAATGTATGGCCGTTAATATAGTTTTTTGAACTATCCCGAGTACAATGTGTAGGTTATTCTCGCGTTTTCCTGCACGACTCTTGAGATCCTGACGGATTCCCCTTCTACCTTCCCTCTGCTTGTTTGTTAGATCATAACCTTTATAATAATACAACAATATTTATAAAATATTTTTTAGTTTAGGGAAGAATTTATTGATATAATGAATTATGATTAAGTACCTATCTCTTTCCATTGCATGCATGAAATGCATTTAAGTTCTTCAAATTTCTCAGATAGCCAATTATTTACCCTTCTATAACATGAACACATCGTTCAGCAACTTCTTCTAAACGATTGCATAATGGCGGGGATACTATTTTATGGATGAACGGCTTTCAGTTAAATCTTCCGATTAATCAAAAAAATCTATCTTACCAGTTAGGTATATTATAGGAAAGTTTCAGATTTTTCAAATATAAACCGTTCACTCTTTCTGACCTCAATACGATTAAAGCTTGTACGTCAATAATGCATTAAACTCAGAAAAATAATCGTAATGATTCTCATTATCTGGTGTCATATTATTGCAATTGGCTTTCAACAATAGAATTATTGTGTTGCAATTATGTAAATTCAACACTCATATTAAAACAATTAGCTATCTTTTAATGGCGTTTTAAACAGCAGTAAATATCGAGGAAAACTAACAGCATCAAGCATTAGTTAAGAATTATTTCCTAAAAATATTATATTAACATTTTTTTTAATTTACAATGATTACAATTACAAATAACTGTATGATAACAGCCAACAATTACAATTAGTTTCATAAAATAATTCCAACAATAACATGTGACTATAAGTTAATATTATTTGTACAATATAAAATGCATCTTCTCTTAAGAATCTGGATTGTGTGTGAATTATTAATACTATGAGGTAAATTATTGTATTGAACAAGTCCGTTGTGGAAAATATAGTTAGTGGAAACTGTTGAAACATAAATCTCATCTCTGGCTCTGGTTGGATAGTTATGCACATCTGTTATATATCTAGTATTTTTCAATAAATGTTCAGGAAACAAACTGTGCATTATTGTATACATGGATATCCAAAAGTCTGGAACAAAATTCATATTTTTTTTGAAACCAATGTTTTCAAAAAGCGCTGACACACGGTAACTGATTTACCAATCCCCTAACTCCCAGTTACCCCAACTTTTTTTCCAAATAGAAACATAATATGTCCACACATGAAAAATGGAATCTAGCCATACTAAATAAACAAGTTTTATGTTTGCAATAACCAGGTTTTTTTTAATCTATAAATTAAAACGTTTTTATAAAATTAAACTTTATAAAATTAAACTCGCAGGTGATTTCACGTGGGTGATTTAATGCCGCAAATGCTGAAAATGTCCTCCATTTACTGTCTGACATTCTCCTAGGGGATAGTAAAAGCCGTCCACAGCATTACGAATAACTTCAGGTGGTATATTACGTATCTCCGCCGTGATTTTGTGCTTTAGATCTTCAATATTGTCCGATCTATCCTGATAAACTCTTTCTTTCAAATATCCCCAAAGAAAGTAATCTAGAGACGTTAAGTCGGGGGATCTTGGTGGCCATTAAATTTTACCGCGTCTCCCATTCCAACGATTTGGAAACATTTGATCTAAGTACCTGCGAACATTAATACCAAAATGTGGAGGAGAAGCATCTTGTTGGAACGAAATTCTTTCATCATGTATATCTGGATCTATTCTATGAGGAAAAATCTGAGCTAGCGCAGGTATCAGTTCAAATGTTAGGAAGTCTAGGTAAAGTTCCTCCCTAAGGTTTTCTTCAAAAAAAAATGGACCCAAAAATCTATTGTTGATAATACCTGCCCATACATTAACTTTTTGAGGACGCTGCGTATGCGCTTCTGATATCCAGTGTGAATTTTCCTGAGACTAAAAGCGATAATTGCGCCTATTAACCACTCCATTTAAATAGAATGTAGCCTCATTCGAAAAAAATATATCCAGTGAAAAGTCATTGTTGTCGTCACACCGTCTCATCATTTCCTCACAAAATTTCAAACGCCTATCATAATCGTCTTCCAATAGCTCTTGAACAAGGCATGCCTTATACAGATGATATTTATCTTTTTCTAAAAACCTTCGAATTGTAATTCGAGGAATATCATGACTACGAGCCAATGAAACCGTTGAAGTATGAGGATTTTCAGCAATTTCTAATGCTATGTTCAATTTTTTATCGTCATCCAAAGCAACTGTCCGACCATATTTGGGCAAATCACGTACTGTACCGTGTTCCTCAAATTTGTGAAATATTTTACTAACTATCTCTTGGGAGATTTGGTTTTCGGTATATTTTGCATTAAATAAATCACACACTTCACGTTGACTTCTTATTTTGTCTCCATATCCAAGTAGTATCAAAATTTCGATACGCTGCCTTTTCGACAATACCATTGTGATTTTGAAATTTTGGTTTTTGATACGATACTAATAGTTAGACTTCCGGTTTATAACTAATGTAAACAATTAGCCTGAACAGCCTGGTAGATGAAAAAAGACACACAAATGTCTTATTTTTTGCTCTGGCAACAATAATAATGGTTCAAATTCTTTATCTATTATTAATTTTTCCCAATAGTCCCTCACTACAGTAGTTATTTTATGAGGCCCTAAAATCCTGGTTATTGCAAACATAAAACTTGTTTACTTGGTATGGCTGGATTCCATTTTTCATGAGCTTTTCAACGAGCCCCCAGCCCAAGACATAGGTTTCCATTTGAAAAAAAAAAGTTGGGGTAACTGGGGGTTAGGGGGTTAGGAATTTTTGTTATTTTATTTAGCCGAAAAATGTTAAAAAAGTCGAAATCAGTTACCGTGTTTCAGGGTTTTTTGAAAACATTGCTTTCTCAAAAGATATGAATTTTATTCCAGATCTTTGGCCATCCCTGCATATAAAAGTCATTGTATTGAGAAATAATATTTGCTTAACAGTCAATATACCTGTAGTTTTAACATGTTTTCAATACACTAAAAAGAGATGAACATATAGATTTATAACATGTAGCCTGCGAGATAATGAGATAGAACACACTTATACAGTTGTTTCATGTTTGTTAAAAGTAAAAAGTAGTTCTCGTCCGATCATTGAAGTTAAGCAACGTCGGGCGTAGTTAGTACTTGGATGGGTGACAGTTTGGAAACACCACGTGCTGTTGTCATTTTTGAGTTTAGATACTCCTACCGCGTGTGAACTGCACACATGATTTTATTTTCCGAATATACTTTTCTCTGTGATGTCCAACAAAAACAGAATAGATGAACAGTAGTTTAAGTGTGGTAATATAATTGACTTATTCATTGTGAGTTTTTACTAAGATATTCACTCATTCTTTCCAGTAAGCTTATTTTCTTTGCAATTTTATTAGTTTCGTATGCTGCATGTTTAGAAAATGTTAAATACTCATCCATTATAACACCGAAATACTTGCACCGCTTAACCTGTTCTATCATTTGGTTATTTACCAAAATTCCTGTGTGGTTCTTAGTTGGCATAGCATTAAATTTTCTTTTAATTGTCATACATTTAGTTTTTTCTGTATTTAGACTTCAGCCATTTATAAACCACCCGTACACTCAAGCAGCTCTCTTCTCAAAAAAAGCCAACACCGCAGGACCTGACTTATCAATGACAGGACAAACACTGATTCTGGCCTCACTCATAAACTTGCTGGGCATCAACGTAGAAACAAACATGTCTTGGCGTAATCACGTCACCAAAATCACCAAGGCAGCAGCGCAAAAGCTAGAAGCGCTCTATAGAACAAAAATGTTGTATACACCTTATCAGCATTTACTGCTCTATAAGGCCCAGATAAGACCATCGCTGGAATAATGTTCCCATGTGTGGAGTTTCGGTACCCAAACATTTGCTTAAGATATTGGACTCCATATAGAGAAGAGCAGTCGTCTTGTGGATGGCCCAAAGTTGACCTGGTATTTTACATTTTAAATTAATTCATCCTAATCCTCTTTATAATCATAAATTTCTATTATATTCAATTGGGCATTAAATCATGGCCACGTTAACCACTATGTCACATCTAAAGGAGACAATCTATTGTTTAAATGCCTTTCAATTCTGTAAGCTTTGGGGCTGCGGGCTACAAAAAAATATGAAAAATTAAACAAATAATAGAAGATAAAAATTACCTATTTCCATACCAATTAAGTATATCAATAGCATGAATATCATTGGTTGAATAATGATAGGACGGCCTTCAGATTTAACGATGTGTTTCAAAATTCATATGGAGCTCTTGGATGGAAAATTATTCTAAGGTCAAACAAAGATGCGTCCTTTATAATAAACCGTGACGAACGCGTTGATAAAATTTAATGTCAAACCCAGCAGTCAAAAAGTAGCACAATATAAATAATAGCACGTAGCCCCATATAATAAATGGTAACTTAAAAGTTATCATATTCCTATTTACATGTATTCATTTTTTGTTATACTCATGTAGGATTCAGAGTGTGCCAAGGTATTTTAAGCGATTTAAAATGGTCGTAACTTGAATACGGATTTATATATTGCGATTCTACATGTTATACCTAAAGTATGAGATTGAACAAATATTAAATACAAACTTTTTTAGGATTTCGGTGAGACATTGATATATTTTAACGGAAAAGAAATAAACTTCAGACATAAAAGTTTTAAGCAGAAATGAGAAAAATGTCTCTTATTTTAAATTAAATACCCTATATTTGAATTCAATTTTCAGATTTTGCTGCAAATACCAGGCCGCTTTTATGTATCATGTATTAGTAATTTAGATTATTTTTGAGAAAGTTTTATCATAGTAACATTTTCTTTGGTTTTAGCAAAGAAAAAAGTAGCTTTGGCTATAGACAAAAATTAATAATATATTACATACGGAAGTCGAAAGCGTTTTATTATTGTCGAGTGGCTAACTGTAATCTTGAGACAGTAATGAACACTTCACTCCGAGGTTTGTTGCTCAAGATATTAGATTTCATACAGAGGAGAGCAGTCCGTCTTGTGGATG
The DNA here is from genome assembly GCA_016904865.1 of Pissodes strobi. Classification (NCBI taxonomy): domain Eukaryota; kingdom Metazoa; phylum Arthropoda; class Insecta; order Coleoptera; family Curculionidae; genus Pissodes; species Pissodes strobi. The sequence continues at coordinate 19,934 of MU194082.1, forward strand.
ACCCAAAGTTGACTAAAGACCGAACCGAACTTCGAAGAAAAGTGGCGGACCTAGCTCTTTGCTACCGATACTACTACTACGGAAGGTGTTCGAACGAGCTGGGAGGACTTATGATTCCGCCCAGAGTTGTGCCAAACAAAAACACCCGTCAGACACAAGCTGCTCATCAACATACGATTCAGTTGCGAACACTTAGGACGTCGCTGTTGCAGGACTCCTTTGTTCCTAGGACTGCCTTGCTCTGGAATGGACTTCCGAGTAGCCTCCTTCCCGACAATTACAACCTACAGCGCTTCAAGACCAACGTTCACCGTCTTCTCCGCACCCGCACGGCTCGTTGAGTGGTATAGGATTTTCCTTTTGTGTATGTGCCGAACATAAAAAAAATACTATTTTATTTCAGAATTTCGAACCGAGGCGGGGCTGCGTTGCGGAGATGTCGGCAAAAAAACGATTTTTCCCCAAAATCCCCCCTTAAATTAGAATCCCGGACCCCCCCCCATATGTTCAAAGGTAGCCCCCTTATGAGGCGCACCTACCATAAAAGTGTCGACCCCGTAGCTTCTCCCTTCGTCCCGAAATTAATTATTTTAGTTTTTCTTCTCCCCTCTCTCCTGGCCGGCGGCATTTTACCCCGGCTACATGTCCTGAAAATTTCAAC
>MU194083.1:5096-20593 GCA_016904865.1 Pissodes strobi
AAACATTCTTAATATTATTTTTATTATAAATTATTAATTGATTAAGCCTAGGGTCGAGGACCTACCTATTCGAATTCTCCACTAAAAGTTGGCTATTGGCTTACTAAGAAGTGATCGTTTATTATGCCAACTCCAAACTTGTCACCGCCAAATGATAATCAGATACACTTGTGTGTATAATATTTCCCCTGTTTATGCAGCAATAATCAATTCCAATTGGGACAAAAAAAAGGATATATTTCTAATATGGTCGTGGACCTATTTAATTAAAATTGCTATCATGGACTGACTCCTTATTGTCTGCAAAATAGCTGTATATTTTACAGGGTGTTAGTTGTTTTGATTAAAATATCACCCGCAGACTATTGTCTGAAAAATAGCTGTATACTTTACAGACTGTTAGCTGTTTTGACTAAAATATTACCCGCAGACTATTATCTGCAACATAGCTGCATACCTTACAGGGTGTTATGGCAAAACATATTTGGCATTAAGGCCGTGGGCCATATTTTCTGAGGGATAGCCGTGGGCTATTCAGTAAATTCTATCATCACTTGAGCGATTAAAAAGCTGTGAGCCAACAGTATATATTTTAATATGGTCGTGGACCTATTTAATTAAGATTGCAATCATGGACTCCTTATTGTCTGCAAAATAGCTGCGTACTTTACAGGGTGTAAATTGTTTTGACTAAATTATCTCCTGAAGACTATTGTCTGCAAAACAGCTGTATACTTTACAGGGTGTTACTTTTTTGACTAAATATCTCCCGCACATTATTTTGTGCAAATTTAATTATTTGCAAAGGTTCCTACAACACCAATTGGGGCATGGGCCAACAGCTGTAGGAGCCGTTAGCTAACAACACCAACCATTTGTCATGCTTGGCTGATGCACTTTACTGTTTTGCAATGTGCATAATGCTCCTGAATGATTTAAGATTTATTATAAATACAGAAAAAGTCAGTTAATGTTAATACCATCATAAAAATAACTTACCTAGGATACTTAGGACTTAATTCAGAGGACCGTTGCCTCGACCGTTTCTTTACCTCTTAAGAAAATGAATTCAATAAGAGAGGCAATTTAAAAAATATGTTAACAAGACAGGTACTACAATTCGACATTTTGCAAAAATTATTGGTGTTTTGGTAGCAGCGACTCCTGCCGTTCCTCGGAGTCGTCATCGTATCAAAAGACAAGGGCGCGCAAAATTTAAAGGCTTAATAGGAAAGTCGTACAATGAGAGAACATTAATTTCAAATGATACAAAGCAAATTATTAGCTGGTGAATACACAATCTAAAATATACTGTAAATATGAAGCCCAGTACGTTTTCATTGGAATTTTGTTTTTTTTTCTTATGCGTCTGCGTCTCCTACAGGCTGTTGTAACGGCCAAAAATGTCGCGAGTTTTGGCAAGAAGCCGACAAGTCTAAGCATATTAATTACCTTGAAATTAAAGCTGCTTGTCATGGTTCGAAATTAAAGTTAAGGATTAAATCGAGTCTTACTTAGAATCGATAATAAGACGGCAATATCCTGCATTAATCGTGGGGGAAGCGTAAAATATCGAAACTTAACCAATATAACCTTTCACATTTTAGGCTGGTGTGAACAAAACGTATAACACTCTTTCCATCTCATATCGCCTCAAAAGAAAAAAGGAAGCCGATAAGGCATCAAGACAAACTTCCGTTGAAACAGAATACGAACTAAACAAGCAGGTATATCAGAAAATAATAAGCGGTTAAATTTATTTGCAACTTATTATAATGCAAAATGCAATAAATATATTTCCTGGTTTCCGGATGCAACCTCCACAGCAGTCGATGCATTTACAATTTCTTGGCATGATGAGTATTTTTACGCTTTTCTCTTGTTTTCTATGATATTTAATGCTTTAGATAAATCTATACAGGATGAAGCCACCGGAATATTGGTAGTACCTGTGTGGCTATTACAACCCTGGTATACCTTGTTTCTTAGTTTATTAGTTGGGAAACCGTTGACTTTTAAATCGAGTAAAAATTGGTTACTCTCTATAGAGACGGCTAATTTTCCTGGTGGCAACGAAACTGTCTGAGAAGCATTTCTTCAAAGAAGCGTTTCCGGTCACGCCATCCCAATAATGTTTGCATCCATGTCAGAAGGAACTTGGAAACAGTACAATGTTGTGATTTTAAAATTGGTTTACTTCTTCTTGTGTTGATAAAACACCAGTTTTTAGTATTTTTACTTTATGTATATATAATAATGCAACGATATATAAAATATATCTAACAATAACACTGTCAACGTTATCCTACTGTCTAAACTGCTGCTAACTTAATAGTAATAACATAGGCGTACCTATAAATATTTTTTGTTAAAACAAATTGTTAATTAATATTTAACATACAACGCTTGTGTTAATAAGTAGGTATTGTAATTTCTGTAACAGCAAAATTTCGATGTCTTTACTTATATTTTAAACATTCATCTGGACTTTATAGTTCGCGAAGTAAACAAAGGAGCTTCTTAGGTCTTGATAAGTACCTATAAATAACTTTATGTTTCACCGCCTAATAGGGATTAATATATAATAAAAAAATTTTTGAAGGGAAGCTACAAGTTAAAGCCCCCTAAACCTAAATACGATTTTTCATGGAACGTTGAACCTGTATTACTCTATTTATCAACACTTTACCCTTTACAATCTATATCACCTGATAAACTAACAAAGAAAACGGTAACACTTATGGCACTAAGTTCAGCACATCGGATCCAAACATTAAGCAAAATTACGATCGACAATAATAGAGACTACAGTCAAAATTGAAGATTTCGGAAAAAATTTAAACCTCAGCTCCCTATAAAAACCAGCCTTTTCCGTATTTTCGAAAACCAGAATTACCTATTATGTGTCGCAAATTCTATAAAAGAGTACATTAAAGTCACCGTGCACCTTCGTTCCAATTATACATCCCTATTCTTAACTCTCAAAAAACGACATCACCACGCAATAACTCAAACTTTGAGTAGGTGGATCAACTTAATTTTTAAAAACAGTGGTATGGTATGAACGTTAACGTCTTTACCGGATATAGTGTAAGGCATGCCAGCACGTGAGCAGCCTTTAAGTTTGACGTAAACATAAATGTCATTAAGAATATAGCAGGGTAGAGGCCTATAAATCTGACACTTCTTCAGATTCTATACTCGACCTCTAGGTACGCCCAGTGACATATTTACCAATACAATTTTAAATTTGAGTATATCTTAGCCCTCATAGGTAGCCTTTTAAGTATTCCGTTGCCTAAGATTCAATTTATAATATTTGTTTTGCTCTGATTGTATGTCAATAATATATGTTAAATAAAATATATTTATTTAAGTGGTTAAGGAATTTATAAGACAGAATTTTCATTGATTTTTTTTTGTCATACTTAAAAAAGAGTTGAATTGAACGACTTTGCTGCCTTAATTGTGTTTTTTGTGGTATTCTCAGGATTGGAGGTAGAATAATGCAAAATTGCACCATCTAGCTTTAAACAGCTACAATGTAATCATATCGGAAGACAAGCGATGGAAAATTGATAGATTAATCGAATACCTACTTACCTGTATGAAGATTAATCGTAATTTTCCGAGCTTGTCTTCCGATATGATTACAACCCTCCCAACCACATGCCCCTTAGGCGGGCAATTTTGCTCTAAAACAGAATGAAGCATCGAGGTGCGATAGCAGGCTTGGGTTGAAGATAAAAAATTTTATGCTTTAAAAACGTATCGATGGGTATGGTGATTCAGAAACTACAATGTAATCATATCGGAAGACAAGCTCGGAAAATTACGATTAATCTTCATACAGGTAAGTAGGTATTCGATTAATCTATCAATTTAATTTAAGTACTTATATATTTTTATTGCAGTAGATATATTATAATAATGCTTATTTTATTTACAAATTACAAGAAAATATCTAAAGAAAAGAATATTTGCAAATAAATAAATTGCCTTACATTTCTAATAGGCCGAGATCCAGTTACCAGGAAATTTAAAACAATCACCAATATAGTAAACAAATCTTAAGAACAAAGGCAGGCTATTGGAAATAAGGACAAGAATTGAAAGAAAATAATGTTTTTAATATTCTTTATATTTGTCTTTTTTACACTCTAAAAGACAGGTGACGTCTCACAAAAAAACGCACCGACTAATGCAATATTTCAATAGAAGAATAGTTTTTACTTTATATACTTTATTACTTTATTAGCCTATTTATTGGCCTCTTAGGGAAATTCCAATCTAAATCGGGCTCAGGCGTTGAGGCGCCGCACCGTTTAGGCGGCCCGGTGAACACGATCATTTTTCCTTCAAAAACACAAAAATATGCAAAATTCATAAAATCATGTTTTTAGAAATTGCTGTTAAAATGTACTCTAGTTACAACATTTTTTAAATTTTATTCTTTTAAATGTGAAGTGTTTGCTTTGCTTTTTGCTAGAAGTATGGAAATCTTCTTTAAGCTAAAAGATATATATTTATTTTATATATTAAAAACGATCGAAGCACTGATGATTTAATGGCCAGAACTAGGGTAATTAAATGCAGATAAATAAGCATTCGTGTTGTCAGTGATAGAATATTATTTCAACTTCCATTTCTATTCAAAAGTATCTGCAATTCTCTGTATTCAGGCAATATTGCATTCGTTTATGGTACTAAATACAGCATTTAATTTCCTGAAAATCAGCATTTATAGGCAATGAATGCGTTATAGAAATAGTAGTACACAGAGGCAACAATCAGGCTATTTAAACATATTGAATGATATTATTCTCAAGATAGCGGACAAAATAGATGTTAAGGGTGTTTATTATGCTGAAATTACTTTCAATAGAAAATCGATATCACTCTAGTTTCGAAATATTCCTTTCAACACCATAATAATTGTTATACGGTACTATATTGCAAAAATAGGTAATCACTAAAAGCATAAAACACCAAAATTAGAAAAAAGTTTTATATTAATTGATAATTTCCAAAAATTTGGTATTTATTTTTTAGATAACCATGGGCGCTTGGAGAATAGATATTATAACGATCAAATTCCAGGAACCAAACTTTGAGTAAAGTTGTTATTGAAATTTTTTCTTTGAATTTAATTATTACTTTTTGTATTTTTATTACCCATACTAAACTAAATAGGGAGTACGTATTGAACATTCAAACAAAATTAGTTATAGTATATACCTTAGTTCAAAACCTAAATTTTAGACCGAAGAAAACTTTTGACTTCACCTTTAATACCATGACAGCAGATGGTAGGCTTTTATGGGTTAGTCGTTTTTCAAATTAAATTCATTTTAGGTTTTACACCAAACTGCGTCAAAAGCAGTAGCTGAAGCAAATTGGAATAATTTCAATAATTAATTGAGTTGAGATCATAACCTACTTCCACTGTGTAAAGTCTGGGTGATTTAATCCATTCAATCCTAGCAAACTGCCTTCATCTTGCGTGTTAGTATTTATTCCTTGTCGGTCTCGTCCGTGATCTCTAGACATGTGATTATTAGGATTTTGCTGACCACTATTTGCGTTAAACCACCTAGTAAACGAATTACCCGTATTATTATTTCTCGGAAAATTTCAAATTGTCGTGTTTTCTGGTGAAATAATTTTTTTGTAACTGTTGTTTTCTGAGTTCCGTCGCATCAACAATAGCGTCTTTTCATGTTGAATAATTAAGTGCCAATACAATAGTGCAGATTGTCTTTTTTAGCTGAATGCAATTCTGTTGCTAAAAGGGTTGCTGACTTTATTTGCTAATAAATGGGTTTTGATATCGAGAATAAAATTATCACCCGAATTATTTTTTTTGCTCTCAATTTCACGGTTTGACCAAATTAAATTTTTAAGGTGTAATTTATTAGAAGCGTCGTTCCTTTTTCATCTAGTAAGGTACTGTATAACTCAATTCCGTCAATGAATTTTAAATTAATTCCTTTCCTGTCCTTCATATTTGGAAGTAATGAAGTAGCTGTGCGTAAATCAATATGCAGGAAAGACTCAAGCCACTGTCTTCTCAAAATAAAAAGACAACACCGCAGGACCTGACTTATCAATAACAGGACAAATACTGGTCTCATCCATAAGCTTGGTGGAACTCAACGTAGAAAACAACATGTCTTGATGTAAACGCGTCACCAAAAACTCCAAAGCTGCACAAAAGCTTGGAGCACTGTATACAACAAAAAAGTTGTATGCACCACATTAGTTCTCACTGCTCTATAAAGCGCAGATAAGACCATCTCTGGAATCCTTTTCCCATGTGTGGAATTAGGCACCCAAACACTTGGTCCAAATATTGGACTCCATACAGAGCAGAGCAATCCGTCCTGTGGCTGACCCAGAGTTCAATAACGACCTTGATATCCTTGAATATCGAATAAAAGTGGCGGACCTATCTCTTTACTATCGATGCTACTACAAAAGGTGTTCGGACGAGCTAGCACTTAGGGTTCCGATTAGAGTTGTACCAAGCAGAAGCAGCTGCCAGACGCAAGGTATTCATCAACATACTGTTCAGTTGCGAACACCTAGGACTTTTTTTTTCTGGAGAACTGACTGCCTGGCACTGAAGTGAACTTCCCAATCGCGTCTTTGCCGAAAACTGCAGTCTACAGCGTTACAAGCCGAACGTCAATGGTCATCTCCGCATACACATCGCTCGTTGAGTGGTGTAGGATTTTCTTTTAGTGTGAATTCCGAACATAAAAAGGAAAAAAAATAAGAGCTTCAAAAATGATTTTCTCTATATCCTTCACGTAAGCAACTACAGAACTAGCTTTTTCCTGGAATTGTCTAACTTAGATTATTTCTTTTTCCTTTAATTCCTTCTCTAATAACCCTTTATCTATTAAAAGTGTTTTAGTTCTATCAGAATTTTCCCTTCTAATCTGCGAATTTTAAAAATCATTATCATACAAAATTTTCATTATATTTTAATATGCTATATAGTTCTTTAAATACACCTAGCCTGCTCTAATCCTTCGGGGGGAGTCTGAAAAGTCGTGCCGGTCGGGGGTATATCCTGCGGAAATTTGGAGCCTCTGACAGAAATTGGTTATACCTACAGTGTGCGAAGCCTCCTTGCATAGGAAATTAGTCGTGCAATTCATTATATTTGTACAAAAGTGGAGAATCGCCACGAGCCCAGGCCCGTCTTACTGGTTGTTCCCACCAAATGCAAGGTCCTTCAAACTGGAATAACGTGTAACACAAGCAGAAGGGTAGCTCTGCCTCTTTCTAAGCGCCGGAAGAGAGGTGTGGAAAATTGCGTCGTAGCAGTGCCATCCGACCCCCCATGCAAAGGGGATCAACAAACAAGAACAACAAATACAAATTTTGACACGGTTATGAGGTGGGTGCTGGCTGCTTACAATCCTCCGGCTATTGGCCAGCGTTTAGAACCATATCATAGCACACTATACGAGCTCCTGGACTTGTCTTATTTCTTTTCTTACCTTCTTTTCGAACCTCTTTTTCAGTTGATGATAGCAGTATCTAGCTATTGCCACAGCATTAATGGTGCCCAAAGGTATAAGAATTAACTCACTCCGCGTGACAGTTTGACCAAATACGAAATCAGCGGAACTTCCACTACTGCCTACTTGCGCAATTGTCACCTATTATTTCGATTGGCTGCTTCCCAGAGCAGGGTTTATCACTAGACTTTTATGCCCAGATGGACTTCCCACAGTTCCATGATCATGGCACTGGCAGGATCACCATGTAAAGTTCGGGTGGGGAAGAGCAAAAATCAAAAGTCAGTGCTCACGGTAGATAGCTATCTATATTCATTTATATCTTCAATAACTACTTCATTCATATTAACCCACCTTATTTGCTAAACTTGCAACCCGCTTATCTGACAAGTAATTTGACTTAAAATCTATAAATACTTTATTTATTTTTTTCTGAAACTGAATGAGTCAACAGATGTGGTTGACACGTGCCAGATGGCCGTGTTCGTCAGGACGGTTTTCAGTGATTTTATGATAAAGGAAGATCTTTTGAAGTTTATTCCACTGAAAAGATCTACTACTGTACAGGAGCTTTCAAAAATGATATTTCTTGTGAGAAAATTCCAATATTGAAAACGGTAAGCTTGACAACTGATGGCGCTCCAGCTATGGTGGGCTGTGATAAGGGCACTGAATATTAACAACAGACTAGAAGGTTCACTCTAAGCCCCGCCCCCTGCATTCCTACCCTTGCCCCGTCGCGGAACCTGGTGAAATGCTGGTTAACTGCTCAGGCCTCTTGCCACGTTTCACCCCGTTTCGTCTAAAGTCTGGCGTCTCGCCTTTGCAAGCGCTACATTAAAAGTGCCGACTGAGAGTGGACCTTATAGTCTCTTGTTAATGTTCGGTGATAAGGGTCTGGTGGCCTTATGCCGTCAAGATGAAATTTTTTGGCAATTTCTCTGTTACCACTGCATCCAGCAAGCATTATGCGATAATTTTCTAAAACTAAAAGTTTTATGCAATTTGTAGTAAAAATTGTGAATAAGATTAGGGCACAAGCGCTACAAAAAAGATTATTTGATACCTTGGCGGATGAAATTGACTGTCAATACGGGGATCTACTTCTTCACTCTGACGTTTAATGGTTAAGTAGAGGATGAGTGCTGAAACGTTTCAATGATGATCTATGTACCATAATTCATTTTTTCAAACAACCGATGTCGGAACTGGTAAATTCGATCCGGCTTGAAGACTTTGGCTCTCTTGTGAACATTACAGAAAAATAAATAAATTTAATTTGCAGCTTCAAGGAAGAGACAAAGAGCGTAATGATTTCTGACACAGAAGACCTTTCAAAAAGCTTAAGCTTTGAGAATAAAACCTAATCAACCGCGATGCAAAACATTTTCCTATTCTTTCAGAAAATATATCTCAAAATCCATTGGAATCCTATGACAGTAAATATCATGTAGAAATAGTTTCTAACTTGAAGAATAACTTCAAAAATCGTTTTAAGTATTTCAACAAAATGTCTTTAGTGGCACAATTTACTGTTTCAGTTTGCATGGAAATTGATATCCAACAGGTTGCAACTTGTGTTATGCGGAACTTTGGGGAAGACATCGGTGCAACAGAAATGGAAGTGATTGCGTTTCAAAATGATTTAGCCTTAAAATAGCATGTCTCAAGTACAAAATAGTAAGTAAAGGAAAACATACAATTTTATATCATGTTGCCTTGAAAGTGAAAACTTAACTTAATTCAACCTATTTGTGTGCATCCGATTTCTCCAATTTGAAGTTTATTATGACTAAATACCGCAGTCGACTTACAAATGAACATTTGGAAAATTGTATTCTAATGACTGTATCAAACTATACTGCAAACATTAAAACACATATCGATGAATCTGAGTGTCAGCCTTTTCATTGAATATGCGTTTCTTTTAAAATGGTGCGTTACTTTATGGTTATTTTAATTGACTTTTATTAAATCGTATGTGACATGCTATTGAGACTGCATACACATTTTGTTTATTTTTTGAACACCTACGGTTGGTAGGTAAGGAAGTGGTTATGTAGTATGTTTAAGTAATATTAGTTATTCTGTTATTATCAGTATGTATTAGTTAATTAATAAAATAAGTATATGTATGTAGGATACAACTGTGCATACTGCATTATTTAATTCAGGTTGGCTCACGTCGTTTACTACTAGGTACTGTTTATTCCAAATTTATCAAAGTAGCTCAACATATTTAAATGGTCTGCGACCACTGATCTAAATAAAAGAACTATAGCTTATTGCCCACAATAACAAACACTCTGCTATAGTCTACGTTTGTCCTAGATATTCTAGAGAATCTACATATACTACAACTCTAACATTGCTAGTCGAAACTCACTATCGTCAACAAAGCAATTCATTTCGTATTATTCAGATAAAAGGCAATCCAATGTTAAGCACTGCATCTTTAATTACGGAATCATTCTAGAGTTGCGATTATTTAAAACTTCATCAGCATTGCTGTGTATTTTTAATAAAATTAATTCTATTTATTCATTTATTCATTTCTATTTATTCATTTATTCATTTCTAATAATATTGTAGAGCCTCTATTTTTGGAAAAAAAATAGAGTTAAACTGTTTCATTTCTATTTTGCCTAATTTTGATTAAATATACAGGGTGCTACAAATTCGAGTGCATGCATGGGGATCTCGGGAACCGTAAGAGATACGAAGTCGGTTAAATTAAGGCAAAGTTGTGCAATTTGATGGCCCACAAAATGCAGTTTTGAAATTTCAAAAATTCCGAATAGTTCCGGAGATATTCGTAAAAAACCGAAAAGCAGCTATTTAATTTTTATTTTTTCCTGACTTTATTTGAAGAGATAATTAATAAATTTAACATTATTGTAGTCACTCTTTCTCCTTTATAAAACGGCAGTATCAAACTTTAAATATTACGTTTCGTTCCAGGGCCCCCATCATCAATATAATTTTTTTAAATACGGACCTGGATTTTTATTTCATTTTTTAGAAGCCTTTGGTCTCCCAAAACCAAAGATGTATCTTATCAATATATCAACAAACCTAGATTTTTACCATAAGAGATAATGTGTTAGACAGAGATGGGGCGATCTTTTCTGACCCGATTTCACTTATGAGAATATTTGTTACCGCTATTGGACAAGTGTGATACATCGTTGTTTTGGGAGACCAAAGGCTTCTAAAAATGAAATAAAAAATCCAGGTCCGTATTTAAAAAAATTAAGTTGCCCAGGTAGAAAACGTCATATTTAAAATTTGATACTGTCATTTTATAAAGGAGAAAAAGTGACAATAATAATGTTAAATTTAAGTTATATTATTTCTTCAAATAAAGTCAGGAATAAAAGCTAAAATAGCTAATTTTCGGTTTTTACGAATATCTCCGGAATTATTCGGAATTTTTTAAATTTCAAAACTGCATCTTGTTGGGCATCAAATTGCACAACTTTGCCTTAATTTAACCGACTTCGTATCTCTTACGGTTCCAGAGATCCCATTGCATGCACTCGAATTTGTAGCACCCTGTATATGTAATTGACATATTATTAAAATGTCCCCTCTTTCTAGCGAGAGTTCATCACATAAAATATATACATCAACGTAAAATGCATGCAATAAAAGCATAATAGGTGTACAATCATCTACCCTATACTCTATAAATGTATTATTCTATGTTGAATGAAATAGTCAGACAGCAAATGTCCAAAAAGTGCTAGTGTTTTACGAAGACTAATATTTTTGGTTTGGACTATACATTCCACTCTAGAGTCAGTCTGTCAATTAACGGGACGTCTGCCACTGGTGCCTTAAGGTGCGTACATACCTGACGAGACGCGTGCGCGACACGCACGCGACGCGCCGCCCGCGCGCCTGCTACGCGTACGCGACGAGCGCGGTTGTCTAGCGCGCCTACTGTGAGCCATGTAGAGAGACGCGCTCGAATTGAACTTCTTCACTCCAGGCCTCCATGATTTCTCGCGCGATTTCTACGCACCTACTGGTACTCGTCCACACTGCGCCTCGCTCTTTCTTTGATCTGCCGTCGAAAAACCGACAGCAGACGGGTAGTGACCACCGATATCCATTATATGGATAAGCACAAAGCGATCCAAATCATACTGATTCATGCGCCTTCAGATGTAAACAAAATAAGCTAGTTCTGAGACTGCGCAGTTTCAATTAGCAGGTTATCGATCGATTTCACGTGCTTCATCAACGCACGGCCGTGAATTAGCGACAGGTCCGGATTTTAAGAATTTGTAATAGTTATTTGTGTATTTAGAGCACAAAGTCGTAACGGATTGTCGCTTACAATATTGGAAAAAAAAATTAAAGCTCCCCCCACGGATCAATTCTATATTATTGAACCCCTATAATTAGTCTGTAAATTAATTTTTAAAATAGCAGAAAAAAGTATGGGGAACAATTACCCATTTAAGGATCTAAAAAAAAACTATTTAGAGCATCAAAGGTCAACAAAGTAAATTAACACGTTCGCGACGACGTGTACCATAAATGGTACATGACAATCCTTAGTTATCGGCGTCGTGTGCCACACGTGGTACACGAGTTTTAATAAATCTATGCTTTGATAATATCGAACGCGTATAACGTAGGGCCTTTATATTGCAGTAACGCCTGTAGGATGGGTGTATCTGCACCAGTGTACCATCGTTGGCGCACTCGTCCCGGCGTAAGTGAGCTACTCAAAATAAAATTCTAGTGCAGTGACACGAGGCCCTTTCACCCCTTCCAGCAAAGTAAAAATCTTCCTAATCCTGGAACTCATGATCTACCTAAAACTAACAGGAAAAATAGAGTGTCTGGTGTCCTTCTTTATAGTGGCCACAAGTGGTACACGACGCCCCCAAGGCAAAAACTTGCGCTGCGGGCGTCATGTACCACGAGTGGTACACGAAAAAAAAAATGGTTAAAACATAAAAAAAACTAAAAAACGAAAGTTCATAAACCTTTATTTACCATAAAACTACAAATTCAAGATATTAAAATAAAAATATAAATTTCGTCCTGAACTAAGGTACAGCGTAACTACCCGTCGTCGCGAACGTGTTAAAATCCATCCTACCTATAAGAACTCTTTTAATACAAAATGATGGAACTGAGTAAACTCACTGACCTATTTATGCTACGTGATTTATGCTAAAGGTCAGTAAATAAATCCCTTCTAAGATGATATTATTTCCATATTTTGTATGTTATGCTGCAGTTATCCTTAAAAGAAAATTATACTTACTTAAAATAAGAAATTCCTGGTATTGTACCCTTATTTTGGCAACACCAAACCAAACACCGTTGAGTATTTTCTTTGATCTTGGCAGTTGACGCCATTGTCTTTTAAGGTCTTTTGTCTTTAAATCCTAACGTCTACACCAACTTATACACTAATAGCGAACTATTATAATAATAATAAACTAAACTAGATGTCCAAAAGTAATTTAGATATTTTCAACAAAAACGATAACATAAACTAATTCAATAATTGAACGAAACAAAACGCCGAAACGCGAAACCCAAAACGGCAAACACAGAAAAATAAATTATTTTCAAGTGCAAGCAACGAGCAAGGTCACAGTAATTTGATAATATTAATATTATTGATTACCGAACTGTAAAAGCTTTATCAGCTGATTTCGTTCTGTCGCTTCTCGGTGTTTGTGCGCATGAATAAAACTATCCTATTTTCAGTTCTGTCGTGAATGGGCTAGGCACGGGGGATGGCTCCCTGTGGAAGCTCGCGAGACAGGTTCGCAGTAGCCCAACTGACATCCCCGCTATTCGCCATCGCGGCGAGGATGTAATGACCGATCAGGCCAAGGTTGAGGCTTTTGCGGACTTCCTTGAGGGTGTACACAGAGAAGCACCGGATACCGAGCCATTGCACGCTCATATCACGGAGTAAACTTCTTGTCACTCCAGCCGAGCTGCGCAAGGTTCTGAACCATCTGCCCAAGAACAAGGCTCCGGGGCTTGATAACATCCCCAACATCATCCTCAAAAACTTACCCCAAAAAACCCTTGTACATTTAATGCATGTAGTGAATGCTATGCTACGCCTGCAACACTTTCCCAGCTCATGGAAGATCGCGCGAATAGTACTGTTTCCTAAACATGGGAAAACTTGAAGCTGACGAGCTCCTACCGCCCTATTTCACTGCTTAGTACAATGAGCAAAGTTGCCGAAAAGCTCATACTGTCTAGATTTAATGAGGTCGCCCTGAGCCTCCGTGTATTACCGGACGAACAGTTCGGTTTTAGCGGTGGGCATGGCACTAACATGCTTGCCGCAAAGATCGTGCACGACATATACGAGGGGTTCAATGAAGGGCATTGCACCGCCTTATTACTTCTGGACATTGAGAGGGCGTTTGACCGGGTATGGCATAACGGCCTCTTTTATAAATTATTTGTAAAACATGGCTCTCCGCTGCACTTGGCAGCCCTGGTCGTGTCATATCTGGCTGGGCGCTCCTTTTCGGTACGTATCGGCAACTCAGATTCAACCTTGAGGCCGATTCAGGCTGGTGTCCCGCAGAGAACAGTACTATGACCGCAGCTATTCAGCTATTACATAGCAGATCTTCCCTCCCATCCTCACTCATCCCTGGCATTATATGCCGATGACACTGCCCTCTACTCCAAAGCCCCTAGCGCGCAAGAGGCTACAAATAACATCGCTGCCTATATGGCACTTATAAGTCAATACCACTCGGATTGGAAAATCAAGCTAAATGCCAGCAAAACTGAGTTAGCTATTTTCACTCGAAAATTCAAAAATACTGAAGCCCTTCCCATCCTTATCAATAACACCCCCATCCCTCCCAAATCCAAAGTAAAGTATTTAGGGATCATGCTTGATAAGAGGCTTACGTTTATCGAACATGTTTCCTATATTAGGAACAAAAATCGCATAATATGCGATAAGTTAAGACCCCTTATCAGGCATGGTTCCTTTTTGAGCCCCGCAAACAAAATCACCCTCTACCTATCCATCACCAGACCCTTTCTTATGTATGGAGCACCGGTTTGGAGCTCTATCTCGGATTATCAAATGCAGAAACTGCCAGTAATCCAAAACCGGCACTTAAGGGCTGCGCTTTCGGCGGGCTGGTACACTAGAACCGCAGATCTGCACGCGATGTCCCATGTCGACTATGTCAGGGAACATGTAGACAAACTCGCGTGCAGATTCTTCGAGTATGGTATTCGCGGCTCGCCGAAGACTGCCAATATTGCAGACACTAAATATGATCCGAACTTTAGAGCCAAACACGGGCCCATACATGGGAAAACGACCTTTTTCTTCCTTGATCCTAGACCTCCTTGAACACTTTACACCGCTCCTGTAAAACCCACCCTCATTCACCCCTAAAAACCCACCCTGTTGCTTTTCGCAAAAATGAAAAGTAGCAGGAGCACAGAAGGTGACCTAATTCTCACGACTACTGCTAGCCCAGAGCTGGCCTCTCCCACTATGACCCAAAAGCATGGTGGATGGGGCTTGCTAAGGGACTAGCAAACCGTATAAATACGGTCCGGCAAGCGGCTCGACCTCAGTCGAACAACTGCTGCCAAACCGTCCTCTGCGCTCCTTGTTCCGGCAGGCGTAGCATGGCTACACTTCGTCGAGATTATCGCTAATAGTCATTGCAATTCTCCTCATTGAAGCTATCATTGATAGTTTCATGCACGTATGAATGTATGTATGAATTAGAGTATGAATGAGAGTATGAACACACCAGTGAACCGAGACATGGGGTTTTTCTGAGTGCTTTTCCCCATAATTATCCACCCTCACCCTCCTACATCCTTGAAAACAAGCCAACTAAATCGATAGCCATCTGTTAGTAATGTCCAACTTTTAAATATCTTGAAGGGTACCAACCCAAGTAAGACAACAACTACAACGTGCAT
>JAEQML010065797.1:0-20593 GCA_016904865.1 Pissodes strobi
GGATACACTTCTTGAACATATCGTTCATTAACTCTTGCATTTCTTGGTCTCCCGACACGAACTGTACGTCTGTCAGCACGAAGACAAAAGCGGCTTTCATCACTGAACATCACAGTACGCCACGCATCATTCCAGTTGCCTCTTTCATTAGACCAAAGTAGACGTAGCTCTATGGACTGCGGTCAATGGAGGGCGTCTTATAGGCCTATTACAATGTAAACCTGCTTCATTTAATCGATTTAAAACCGTCCGAGGGGTAATACGAATTGTGGTTGCCGCAAAAAGGTTCTTGCTAAGCAACGTGCAGTTTCTTGTAGGATCCATCCTAGCTCCTCTCACTAATCTTCGGTCTGCATTTGTCGATCTTGGTCTACCCTCCCTATGCCTGTCTATGACAGATCCAGTCTCGTTAAATCGGTTATTAGTCGGGAAATTACACTTTGAGAGACATTATACCAATCAGCCACCTCGATCTGTCACGCCCTTCAAGAAGCAACCCAATGGCTTGATTTGCTTCCTCTACCGTTAAATGACGTCTATTCATATTGTCGATGACAGAATAACCACAATGTCGCAAACTGCGCTTAGCAACACACAAACAAAACCAAACTTTACAAGAATAAGATCTACATTTTTGGTGATAATGGTTTTTATCTGTTTGGGTACAATTTTATTATGTTTACAAACCACATTTTTTTGAACGCAAACGACATAGGTATTAATAGCTATACCACATTTTTTCTAGAAACATTTCTTCATAGCGAAAACACCATATCCTTAACTTTTTTCGATCAGTTTATATAAAATTCCGATAAGTACTTTGAGAGACCACATCAAAGGCAGGAGAGGTACAAAAAGCAGCTCATTTGGAAGAAGCACCGATATTAGTATTCAAGAGGAAAAGAAAATAGCCGAGGGAAAAATGGTGTTTCGGTCTGTAAAGATCAGAAGTTCTCGAAAACGTGGCATATTTTGTTAAGCAGAATAATCTCAAAACCCAATTCAAAGAGGGATACCCGATTGGATCATAGGTTTTCGTAAAAGACATAGACTCTCATGTAAAAAGCCACAAATGGTCGAAGTTGCCAGAAAAAGTTTGTAATTCGTGAATAACAAATGGTATTCACGAATATTTTGATCTACTAGAGACAACAATCAATCAACTAGAGACAACAATCAATCAACTGGATAAACCAGGCCACATCTGGAATCTAGATGAAAGCAGCTTTTGCAGCGACCCGACTAAAACAAAAGTAGTAGGTCAGATAGGATTTCCGGGCACTCGTACAACAAGTGGTCCGGGTAGAGAAAATATCTCTGTTTTAGTAGCGTGTAGTGCAGATGGTGATAAAGGTTCAGCGTTAGTAGTTTTCAAAGGAAAAGATGAATATGATGAATGGACTGCTCCACAAGCTCCTGATGGCCCAAGCCTAGTATATGAAGCAACCAAGAAAGGATGGATAAAAAGAGAAGTGTTTGAAAATTATTTTAAAAAGGTTTTGTTAAAAGATTTTGGGGAAAAACGACCAATACTTAATTTATGACGGACATTCAACTCACCTTAGCTGTTTTTAAATCGTTAAAAGTTAAATGGGATTCAAAGCTAGTACAATGGCAAAGACAAGTTCCTGGTAAAAAGTTATCAAAAAAACATTTTCTACACTTCTTCAAGAAGTATATAATGAGGCAAGTCCTACTACAATTCAGAATGGTTGGTCGGGATAAACAAGTGATTTTATTATTGTTTAATACCATAAAGAAGGGTGTGGTATCTTAATTAACCACTTTTAAAGAACTGTATTATTATAGGGTAGTGAGAGGAATTGAAACATGTATTCGGTTTAATCTACTTTAATAATGCAGGTGTAAGTTGCATTTGAATATTATAGATATAAATAAACAGCGTTTTCTATGTTAAATAGAAATTGTATATGTACAATTCTTAGAATAATTGCAGGCATTCGTCCATTTAAGCATAAAACTAATATTACAAAAGATTTCTTAAAATTAGAAATATCTACTAAAAAGTCTTGATTGTTTGATTTAAAAATGAGTTTTTTATCTTTCTTATTTTAATACTTTTCGTTCTCCAACTTAGCAACTTTCACACAGCGTACCTTATCACCTTGACTCTGTTTTACCTGTCTGCAACGGGGAGAGACTTTACTTAGTTATCTTCCAAACTTAATTTTTGTGTTTACGGAAACCACAAATCCAGCTTTCACCTTGCTTTACAGAAATTCGACCAGGAATGTCAGTCCGCCTTCCGCCATCTTATGTTCCATTTTCCAAAGGGGACGCTATTGTTTCTGACTTCGAAGAGTTGCTTAAAAAAGCCGAAAAGGAGGTCTTTGTCCAACCTTGGACTAAGATAACTGAGGTGCACTAAATATTCTCTAATATTTGTGCATACAAGAGAAATTGGCCCAAAAAGGAATTTGAACTTTTGGCGCGAAGAGGCACTTGCTGAAAGGCGGTGACAAGACCGATCCAACAACGTGGAGAGTTAGCAGAGCACTGACTTGATTATTTTCTTTCTTCGAGCGGGTCGTCTGATGGCAAAACCACATAATAAAAGTGGGCGGTAACACATACCGAATTCGTTTGAGATTACAAGGGTAGAAACTGTTTCCTTTCTTTATTTGATACACTATTGTGTACAATGCTGACTTGAGACAAAAATACATTGACTTTAAAACGATTACAAACGTTTTCCTTTACGAGTGAAGAGTTGCTGAATTGTAATATGTTATACTGGCAGGACTGTTGTACAGGTTCGAATTAAGGGATCGTCCGTCCAGATTTGGACTAAGGGGTTTTGAAGAACGGGCATATGCTAAATTAAATGCACAAATTGGGTTGTACCCGGGGTGAAATAAATCTATTTTGAGTTTAATTATGGCTCATTCATTCTACATACATACAGGGTGTTATCACCAAACTATACGGTGAAAAACGATAGTTTCTACACGTGTTGGGGTGTTTCCCCAACAATGGTTTTAAAAAAGTTGGTATATATCCATATGATCGAAATGTTATTTAGCATCACAGTTTCGATCCATTAGCTCTCAGGAGATGCGAAGAACATAAAGGCATTAGTAAACATGTAACTACTGAAAATACTGCCGATCATTTGACCACCGCAGAAGAGCTAGATATATTCCACTCATCCACGAGCACCGCACAAGAAGAGGCTTCAACCCAACCATCTACAAGTACCGCAAATGAGAGAATTAAGGGGTCATTTGAGGAAATTCTACTAGCTAGTTTAAAACCT
This sequence comes from Pissodes strobi, assembly GCA_016904865.1. NCBI lineage: Eukaryota > Metazoa > Arthropoda > Insecta > Coleoptera > Curculionidae > Pissodes > Pissodes strobi. Next base: position 3,278 of record JAEQML010065797.1, read on the forward strand.
AATGCAACACCACTAGAGTTAGAAAGGAAACCAAAAAGAAGAGTAGCTGGAGGAGCCGAAATTATTACGAGAGAACAGGTTCTACAGCGTTTCAAAGAAAAAACAGAAAACGCTGCCAATAAAATAAGGAGGAAAAAACTAAAGAACCAGTTGTTTCTTCAGATAGTGAAAGAGAAAAATTTCATGAAAATTATGAAACGTTTGAACAGTTTATAGATAACGAGGAGCAATTTCAAAGAGATCAACATTATACAGAGAGAGAAATTTTGGAAAAAGCTGTGGGTGATTGGATTCTTGTTAAATTTTCTGGAAAAAAGTCCATTAAGCACTATGTTGATCGAATCCTCGATAAAAATAATATGGTGAAATATGCCAGAAAAAAAACTCCTGGAAAGAAAATCTGTGTTCAGGTTTCAAGACATAGATGATGTTTCCGTGGTCTACGATCAGGATATAACAAAGCTGCTCCCTACTCCTGTCATTGAAAGAAGAGGTGAAATATCTTTTCTAGTCTCGTTTGGCGGTTGTGAAGTTCAATAGAATACTTTTTTGCTATATATTCAGTTACTTTTATCAAAATTAAACGTGAAACAAATGTTGTGTTGTTTCATTTTTACGGGCCAATACAGCCGGCCCTGACATCATTAGGGCAGGATCGACCATTCCTTCATTCTCGTCAATCGGACTGCTGGGTGTCTCGGTCAACAGCAATATGTCATGGCATGACCATGTTGCTAACATCGCAAAATCAGCCTCCCAGAAGCTTGGTGCGCTATTTCGCAACAAAAAACTCTATACACCGCAACAGTTGCTCTTGCTGTACAAAGCGCAAATAAGACCGTGCTTAGAATATTGCTCACATATCTGGGGTGCCGCACCAAAGCACACCCTAAAGCTGCTGGATTCTATTCAGAAGAGAGCTGTGCGTCTCGTCGGCGACCCGGAGTTGACCCGGAATCTGGATAGTCTGGAACACCGCAGACATGTGGCCGAGATGTGTCTGTTTTACAGATACTTTTACGGCAGATGTTCCCAGGATTTGACCCGTTCATCCCGCCCCTGGCAACTCCTGTCAGACAGTCATGACAGACGGCAGGAGCGCACCAGTTCGTCGTACAACTAGAAACACCTAGAACATCGTTTTACAAGAACTCCTTTGTCTGACGCACTGCATCACTGTGGAACTTACTTCCAGGACATCTGTTTCCCACTAATTATAACCTACAACTGTTGAAGAACCGTGTCAATCAACATCTTCGCACACGCTCCGCTCATCGAGCGCCATAGGATCTCCCTTTAGTGTGTGTGCATTAAAAAAAAAAAACGTTTGGGTTTATAACTTCTGAACCAATAAAGATAAAATTGCACAAAAAATATAAAAGTGTAGGGCCACTTGCCCCACAAAAATTAGTCTCTTCTCAGATTTGTTTCAGCACTAGGAAACGCACTAGCCACGTTTAGCGGGGCAAGTGCGCCCCCATGACATTAAAAATATTAAAAAGCATAACTCCTACGAAAATGTAATATGTCATTTTATAGCAGTTTTTCCTTAAAAACATCCGTAAGTTGCCACATGAAAGTTCACAAAATGAAAACTGAAATAGTTTCACCGTAAAACGATAATTAATCTGAATCCGTTAATTTAGGGGGTGCACAACCGACCTTATATAAAACTTAAAACAAAAATAATTACGATTGAGAGAAGTTGCAAAGATACTTAATACGGATGTAACAGATATAAAACAGATCGAAACTTTATTCACTTCATTTAGAAGTGAGCGACAAAGATGTGAAGAGAGCAACAGATTCGGTTCTGATACTGAGAAGGTTTACAAATCAAAATGGTTTGCTTTCGCAAAAATGATGTTTTTTGCTGACAAGTTTACCACTCATGTAACACAGGATACAATGGTACGAACATATATTATTTAATTTTGTTTTTAAATTAAGCCACAAATTTTTCTTTGCTTAGATTTATTTAGAATATAAACATATTTTCAAAAAATTATAATTTTGGTAGGATACGGAGATACTGAGTAAATAAAATCCAATTTAAAGCTATGTTTATGGACACATATTTTGCCAAGGCACTTGGCCTACTGTGGCAACATATTCTGCAAAATCAGCGCGCACTTCTTCATTGGCAAGAACATTTCTTCCAGGTAGGTTTTTAACGGCAAATATGATGTCAAGGGCTCCGTTCAGTTGTGTATACGCTAAGTGCCTTGATAATCCCGTTCTAATTTTAGTCAAAAATTCCTCGAGGCTAATAAATCTGGTAGGATGCTTTGTTTTTTTCTTAAAAAAATGTGTAAGTACATACGTCATTATTACCGTACTGGCATTTTCTGGCTTAAGGAGCATCGGTAGGGTAAGAACGCCATCGTCGGAAATATTCCCTTAGCATCCAACATGCACATATGTAAAACAGTACTCTGCGACTCCTATCTCCATTAATACAATACCAAAGATTACCTAGAACAGATGCGAAACCTTTAATGTTTTTCCTATACTGCGTTTTGGTAACCTTGGCCGCTTGCGACTTCCGAGCGATAGGCACTGTTGCAACATATTCTGCAAAATCAGCGCGTACTTCTTCATTGGCAAGAACATTTCTTCGCGGTATGTTTTTAACGGCAAATATTATGTCAAGGGCTCCGTTGAGTTTTGTATACGCTAAGTGCCTTGATAATCCCATTCTAATTTTGATTAAAAATACCTCGAAGCGAATAAATCTGGTACGATGCTTTTTAAGATTTAAGATCGTATATTTTTATTCAACTTGTTCTTGTACCGTTTACACTTTAAAATATATTTTACTTCATATATCCGCGTGATATTTTTTCCGCCCTGCGTTCCTATATTAAATTACAGAAGCATCAGTTTCCCCAAAAATCCTAAACACAGATGGCATTATTCCAAACTAATTTTCTATAATTCTTTTCGTTCTACTCAACTGGTAATTAAGTTATGCTAATCAAAATTCTTGCAGTCTGAGGTACGGTATCAATATGCATTTGAAGGGAAAATGCATCATCCGTCACGAATACGAAAGGAGCGTTCAACTTTTGGCAAAATTAACCCATTATGTTGTAGTTGTGTGTAAAATAGGGTAAGAACGCCATCGTCGGAAATATTCCCTTAGCATCCAACATTCACATATGTAATACAGTACCCTGCGTTTTATATCTCCATTAATAGAATACCACAGACTACCTAGAACAGATGCGATTCCTTCAATGTTTTTCCTATACTGCGTTTTCGTGACCTTGGCCGCTTGCTCCTTCCGGTTCGCGGCCCGAGCGGTAGGGTTGAAAAAGTTTGTTGTACCAGCTACATAGTTTAACCGGCCGTAAAATGTGATGAAGATGTTTTCCCTCATCACTTTTAATTTGTATAAAACAATTCTAAATAAGACTATGAAAATAGATTGCTTATTTTCGAGTCTATTAAAGCATGTGGATGGCCTATATGTCAAAATTTTAATGTTTCAAAAACATATCTGCATCTTTTACCTTAATGACTACTGCGACAATCATTTTTTCTAGTTCTAAAATCAGTGATATCATTTTTGTCAGCTTTTACATTGAAGGTTATGAAAACGAGTTACTTTTTGCCATATTATGTTTTCATTCACCAAAAAAATTAAAGATGTGATAAAATATTAATTTTCGTATGGGTTTTTTTTTTACAACTGTAAGGTCTCTTTTTGCAAATTTTATTGTGTAAAATAATATTAACCTAATAAATAATATAATTACATAAATAAAGGGAAGCCCGAACATGGATGTCTCAAGGTTATAGATTTATTTTTTTGAAAATAAGTTTTGGTAACGTTTATCTCCACAGATATTTTATCAAATTCATTTATAAATATTTTTTCTAGTTTAGAAACAAAATAGATGAAGCCTTCATTGGGTGACTTTAATTTTCTAAAATAATTGTGTTCAGAGTCGTATGCTTTGAAATGTCTGAATAAGAATGACTTGTCTAAAGTTTCTACTGCACTGGAAAATTGAAGTTAAAAGTGGCATTCATAAATTTCTAATCCATTTTTCAAGAGATAACCACACATAATTAAGTGTTATGTTTTCACGTCGATAATTCTAATCTGGCAGAGTAATAGCTGCTTCTAAATTTGGAGTATTTTCGTAACTTTCATCTAAAATCAGGTTGGGATAGGAGAATGTCTAAATTGTACTCACAATTCATGTGATCTGAATGCAAAAAGTTTTGGCAAAATAGTTTCCTATATGCTCTTTCAAACTGAATCGGAGTAAGGTTTACACAAATTCCCACTTCATTTGTCGAATACTCCCAACATAGTTCTCTAAACAGTCTTGAAAATTACTAAATAATCTAGTACAGAGGAAGTACATCGTGAAAAGATATTCGGATCATTCACATGCATTTTCAATTCAATTCTCAATAACGTATCATTCTACTTGTAAGTAGACACTATAAATATTTTATCATTTCCTAATTGAATCAAAGTTGCCACAGCAATATATAATTAAGAATATGCAAATGCTCTCCAGCTTTCAGTCAATGCTCACTTAAAAGAACCATAGCCGTAAACCCAAAGCTCTACCAGAATATACCCAACTCATCAGTCTTATTACGTAATGATTATAGATAAACATTAACTTGGTGGCTTATCTCTAAAAAAAGATGAATTAATAAAATTAAATCCTGGGACATTGACCTAATCCACTTGAGCCCAGTTTCCCGATAAAATGCAATAGAGGAAACTCAAAGGGTACAGCTGTTTTCAAAATAAGTGATGCAACAAATTAACAATTTTAGAGGTATATTACATACGTGAGTAAAATTTTGTTAAGTATTTCGTCTCTACTTACCTTAAAAAAAATAAGAATATGCATGACTAGAAAACAGAATACGTTATTTCTTAATGCTTAAACAAATGTTAACGAATACAGCAGTGCTAACATTTTATGACATCAAAGCAATAGTACTTGAAGTAGGTACTTTGTATAAAACATATCATTTTCTTGATATTTTTAAAGAGACCACCATCTACATTTTCACAAAACTGATGGCTGAACAACGAAGATTAACCACTTTGATATAATGTGTCGTGAATACAATAAATTGCTTATGTTCTTTAAAAACTGGAATTTTGTGATAAATGAAATACAGTGCAAAGACAAACACTAAATTGTTGCAAATGTTACGCAACAAATAACACTGTCGTAGTAAATATCACGGTCATATTAATTAATAATCCTACTTTGGATTTAATAATATAATAACACATAATTAAGTATTTCGATATTATCTAATATTCAATTACTGTATATTTGTTAAGTCAAGTGGGAGATAGCCAGAATTAAGTGCATCTACTTATTATACCTTTGTGCACTATGACTTGGCAGAATATTTCTATGTTGTGGGTAGATATTAAGTTGGGTTTGCACTCGACGCGCGTTTCGAAAACCATGTTAGCATCGTCAGGAGATGATTAAAACAGTTTTAATCATCTCCTGGTTAGCGAGCCGTGCGATGAGCGCAAAAGTTTTGCTTCTGTATTGTGGACAAAACTATGTTTCAGTAGATAGATATGTTCAATATTATTTGTCAGAAACATTGGTGCCTATTTCTCCACCTCAGCTGCACACTTTTTAAATAGGGTCGCTTTGGCTCTGGTCCCAAGCTGTAAACTGCACAAGTCCTTATTTGGTGACCCTAAGAAAGCTGAAAAACCTAAAAGAACTGCCCCCGTTGTCAAGAACGAGAAATCTAAAACTGAAATTCAAAACTTGACAATATGCACGAGCTTATTACTGTTTTAATTGCATTGATTAAACATTTTCACTTTTAGGTTTCTCGTTCTTGACAACGGGGACAGATTTCTTCCTCGCAAAGTCGAGCATTTTCCAGCTCTTTGTTTTTTAGCTTCATTTGGATCACAAAATTAGTACCTGTAGAATTTAGAACCTGGGACCAGATTCGAAACGGTCTTATTCAAAAAAGGCTACAACTGAGCTGAAGAAATAGGCAACAATTTGTCTGACAAAAAATATTCCTAATTGTATTCTTCTTTAATCAGGACAAACTACTTACCAACTATAATATATCCATCGTTTGTAATATTCGATGCTGATGTGAAAGCAGAATTGATTGGCACTTCAACCGGCAAAACTTCAACTGTGGTATTGTAAAATTTATCCGATGGATGCTCGGCGTTGCCACTTTTAAAATGAAATCTGAAAGTTTGAAGTATTATAATTTTAAATAACTGCAGAAAATGTTATAATGTGGCCACCAGATGTTTGCTTAAAATATTTAATTTTATTTTTTAAATTTAATTTTAAGTTAGGTTAAGTTTTAGGTTAGTACAGAAATAAGTAAGTAAGTAATCATGTTTCGTTGAATTCTTTAATTGTAATAAGGTTTTTTGTATTCTTGCATGGGCCAAACGGCAAATAAATACTGTTTTTGATCGTATCCGAGAACTAAGATCGACTTAACTTTCTAGAAGCAACAAGAAGACGTGGTTGCAATCAAAAGCAGTATCTATACTTCAACACGAACTTTTCATAAATGAGGCAGAGTAGTATATTATTGACAGAGCTTACTCCCCCCACTCTTTGCTTAGGGTGATCTTGAACTTAGGCATAGGGAACTGACCTTGGATGTCCTTGACATCCACCCACTCTAGCCTTAAGAATATTGTATGACCTGGACAAAACCTAACTTACTTGACCTTGGATGTCCTTGATTTTGAATGACACTGCGATAACGTCAAGTGACCTTGTGGATATTGATGAAGTCCCTTTATATTTGATGGCCACCGCTCATATAGATCAATGCATTTGACATTGAGATTATTTGAAGGTTGCATGCAAAAGCAACTGCTGATAAAATTGTTAGTATGTTTTTAATATCTGTTTTATAGTAAATATGATTGTCTCAGAAGACTGTTTATGTGCAAAAAGAGTTTATTTACACAAAAAAGTACAAGCAAGAGTAAGAAAGTTAAATTATTGGAAATTTACCCAGCTTCTCTTTTTGAATGATTATAACTCATTATAAAGTAAGCAAATGTACTATGTGTGTAACATTGCCATTATGTACGGATCAGTTGGAAGAAGCAGTGATATATTCACAGATCTATATAGCTACGCAACCGATGCCTACTCCGGTATTAAAAGTGTCGCTAACCAATAATACAATAAACTTAAATATTTTCCTATTTAGACGTGTTTTGCCCCGCCGTGTTGCCAAGTCGCGAACTGTAGTTGTTAATTTTGTTTTAAACTCTACTATCAATATTATAAATTTGTTCATTTAAATTGCCGTTTCATTAATAACTATTAATAAACTATCATACTTAATAAAAAATGAACAAATCGTATTTTTCTAAAAAAAATATGTTGTTAATTTGATACATTAAATATTAATAATAAAACTCGATGATTTGAGCGGGTTAAAAAGTCAGCCGGAATATTGTTCGACGTGATAACTTGGCAACCCCGACCCGTTCCTAGACGACTGGTTCACCCGCTCGCGAAAGCCGGTGAACATTTTTGGCCCCGCGTAAAAAGCATTGGAAGAGGTATCTGTTGCGTAGCTATATAGATCTGGGATATAACCATAACGCGGAGTTCAGTTGAAATGGAAAAGAAGAGAGCCTTCTATAAGATGGTAAAAAGAGACCAGTCTGTAGAGTCGTGACGAGTGATATTTTTTGTCATTCCGAGACAGATAAAAGATAGTGCGATTGAATAGAATATACTTAAATAATATAATTTAGTTTCAAATATATTTTATTATTTATTTCTCGACCTCAGAAGGAAGAACAACCAATTATTTAAAAATATTATTATTTATATGCATTTTATAATTTATATTTACAATTAAAACTAATCTGCTGCTTTTGGTTGGTCTCCTTCGTCCTTCTCCTGTGCGAACTCCTGTAGTAGCACCACTACGTCGTATCTACCGGACCATCGTACGCGTCCGGCGGCAGTGCGGCAATCCATTGGCTGATCGGAAAGGATGCCACCATTTTCTTCGGCCGCATCTACTTCTCCAATATCCTAATCTTTTCGCTCTATATCGATCTTTGATTCCCCTGAAAATATTCTGTTTTTTTTTTCGAAGGGGATTCGAGTGCTTCGGGTGTTCCGGGTCTATCGACTCAAACAATATCCATGTTAAATATCGATTATGTAGTTGACACGTTCAAGGCTTGAACGTCAACTAAACCTACTTTTGTATAAGCAGTAGGGGAAAAGTGGGAACAGTGAGACGGTTGGAACAGTGAGACAATTTGATTACAGAAATAATTTTCTATTTAAAAATTGGCAACAGTGTTAGAAACGGTTGATCATACGATCAGTTTACTCAATGCTATGCGGCCTGCCGGTTCTGTTTCTTGTATTTGGAGTTTTTTGAGAAAAAGTGTTGTTTAAGTATAAAAGTAAATTTTGTCGTGTTAGAAAAGTGTCTTCTTGACAAGGTAAGCATTAATATTTTTGTATTTGTCGCATTTTCTGTACAAAACAGGTTATTTGCGTATACCAACCTCAGATAGTTATTGTCGTTTAATAATTGCTCCATTCATTATTTATCGATTTTGGTTCTACCCCGCTTGAAGAACAGTGAGACAAGTAACAGTGAGACATGTCTCACTGTTCCCACCACTATCTCGCTGTACTTGACAAGCAGGAAAATAGATTTTTTTTCTTGCAGGTGCCTAGAAAAAATAAAACTGATAAGAAAACGGAAGCTCAAATGAGGCAAGCAGTTGATCTGGTTATTAATGAGGGTTATAAAGTAAGACAGGCTGCTGAAGCGACCGGTTTAGCTTTTCAAATTATTGATCGATATGTAAGAAAATATAAGGAAAATCCCAACTGCAGTATGATTCCTAACTATTCGGTGAAAATTTTTTTTCCTTCGGAATTAGAAGTTTCGTGACTATATCATAGTGAGTTCCAAAATGTTTTATGCTCTAACTATAAAAGATGTTCGAAAATTAGCTTTTGAAGTAGCTGTAAAAAAATAACCTCAAAATCCCTAATAGTTGGCAAAAACAATTGACTGGGTGTAAGGTTTCAGAAACAGATTTAAAAAATCGTTGTCCCTCAGAACTCCTGAAGTTTGCAACCTTGCCAGAGCGACGGGATTCAACAGACATACTTTTTTTGGTAATCTAGAGGAAGTGTTAAAACGACATCCAGATTTTGCAAATGGTTTCCGTGTATAACTTAGACGAAACGCGTACAGTCACCGTTCAAAACTCCCAGAAAGTGATAGCACAACGAGGTTCACTGCAAGTAAATAAAGTAACGAGTGCTGAACGTGGTACACCAGTCACCACTTGCTGTATTGTCAATGCTTTAGGGAATAGCATTCCTCCAGTTATGCTATTTCCGCGGGTGCATTTCCAGAATCACATGATTGCTAGTGCTCCCAGTGGAACCCTTAGATTAACAACACAAGGTGGCTGGATGAACTTGCAATGTTTTGTAGGTAAGAATGTAGAACTGTTTTATTGATTTGAATAATACTCCAGGTAATATTTGAGTTCTGTATTCACTTTTAGAGAGATTATGTAAGATCGTTACGTTACATAGCTTATATTCTTAGTAACTACGTACTTAATTATTACTTAAGATTCTCGCAATGATTATCATTAAATTATGTTGTATAATACCGCTTATACTAATTAATACCGATTGTTCCTCAGTCTTCTAATCTTCTATATATATATATCGAGTTGATGTAGGTTCAAGACTTGTATATATTATTATAATAACAGTGCAAGGTCGTCAAGGTTAAGTCATACTTGCTGTCTGCATTTGGTAGCGCGTTCGTTGAATTGAAACAATAATATTACGTGTACCAGGTAATATAAATAACCTTCGCTTAAACCTCGAACCGGACGGATTACCTTCACTGATCTAATTTCTGAAATACGGAGTGTTTTTTTGATACCCTACAAGGAAACATTTTATTAAGCACACTTCTTGTTCTGAGGAAAATCCTGCATTATTATTATTCGACAACCATGAGAGTCATCTTTCGATTGAAGTTCTGGATATGTGTAAAAATAATGGAGTAACGATACTAACCATTCCACCACATTGTACTAACAAATTGCTACCGCTGGATGTTGGGTTATTTAAACAATTCACAACCTTTTATAATGCGGCTATTGACACTTAGATGACGACCCATCCGGGAGAAACTTTTGGAATCTATAATGTAGCATCGTGTGTTGGAACAGCGTTTCTCAGAGTTATGACCCCAGTTAACATAGTTTCCGCCTTAAAAAAAAACAGGAATTTTCCCGTTTGATCGGCATGTGTTTAAAGATGAGGATTTTTTACCAAGTTCTGTTACAGATCAAGTTAATCCAAACAATGATCAGTTTAAAAATAACTCAAATGTTGGACTTCCTTCTACCAGTGGTTATGTTGAAAAGAAATCAACTTTAGAGGAAAACGTGGTAAACGGTATAAACAACATTGCAACCACATCGAAGATTGATGATAACGACAGGAAAGCCCCAGACAGGTCTGAAAGAACCACTCTTTTTATAATACCTAAAGAAATCAGAGGGTTTCCGAAAGCTACACCGCGGGCTACAAATAACACTAGAAGAAAGAGAAGAAAATCAATATTTGCTACAGACACGCCAGAAAAATTACTGTTGGAAAGGAAAGAGTAAGCGATTAAAAATTGTCAAAAAAAAAACAATTAAAAAAAAGTAAAACGGTAACCACTTAATGATGATGAAAGCCACTTTGCCGAATCCCACCTTAAACTTCAGGATTCATCTGATGATGACGATTTTGTTTGTTCTTCTAACGACCTGACACGATTGTTAGTTTCCTGAGATTGACCGTAATCCTGAAGTGGACGAATACGTTCTTGTCGAATTTAAACCAGAAAAAGAGAAGCAGATTGTTTATTATATAGGTAAAATTCTAAATTGTAAATCCACAGAAGTCGAAATCGTATTTTTTTAGCAAATCCCTAAAGAGTGGTAAAAAAGGACCCCGCAGGGAGCTTATGGAAAAGTGGTTCCGGTCAAATTGGCTGAAATTTTGATATGATGTTGTTTTCTAGTTTCCGATCAAAAATTATCATTGCACTAACGAAATCGTTCGAGCGGTTTTCGAGATATTGGCTGCCAAATCCCATTTTGGGGTATGCGGTAAAATAATAAGGCTTAGTATTGAGAGGATACCACAAATTGTAAACGCAGTTTTGTTGTCACTTATATGTTACGAAATGACCATAATTATGTTTAAAACATTGAACACATATACTAGGAACACAAAAAGCCATTCACATTGTACAGGGTGTGACAGAAATGAAGCAAAATACTAGTAGCTACCTTTTCCGTCAAATAGTTATTATTAATAGTATCGGTACAAATGATACTAACTAACAACAGAAAAGTAATTTTTAACGCACAATGTGCGTCAAAAAAGTTGCAACAACGCTACCAATAGAAAATATACCTATTTCCAAGGGCCATATTTTTCAGATTCCCGCAACAATTATGCTTCAATGCTCAGGAATGAATATCAGAGGGATATTCAAGGAATCCGGAACTGGTTTCAACAAAACGAAATTTTTGTTGTCGATCGAAGTTACCGCGAAGCCATAACATTTTTACAAGAACTGGGTATTGAGTGGAGAATGCCTTGCTAACTAAGACCCGGACAGCAACAACTGACTACAGAAGAAGCGAATGAATCTCGTTTAGTAACTAAAACTCGATGGATTGTAATTAGATGGTGCATTTACTCGCGCCATCGCCACCACAATGCGATTAAACATCAATTGTTCATTGAATACCAAGAAGATGAAATTCGAGTACTTGTAAATCTGGTGCAAGGAGACTAGGAAAGTGTGCCCATGTTGCGTAAGTTTTGGGGTGTCTGGGTTACTCGCGATACAAAGCCACTGTAAAATATCCAGCTACAACCTTATTAGAAAGGGTTTTGGATGCTGGTAACAGAAGACATAATGCCGATATTCAAATTATTCTATAACGATAAGAATTGTTTTCAAATAAAACTACTCTGGTTATTCTTTTTCTATTTACCGTACAGCCGCTTTTATAATCAAATATATTTTTTTACGGAATGTCGTAAATGTTTCCAAGAAATATTTGCTTAATAAGTTGAGAAGAATAATACTGAGCGATATACTGCTATAGCGCGCTAAAGGCAAGAAGTGGATCTAAGAGAAAAGTGTTACTTTTCCTTTCACCATGTATATTGACAATAATTTTTTGACTTCCCTGGTACGTATAGGGCATTTTGTTTTTTAATTTATTTTCGTGAAGTATAGTATTAATAAAAAAAATTCGTTGATAGGAAATAGGTATATTTTCTATTGGTAGCGTTGTTGCAACTTTTTTGACGCATCCTGTACGTTAAAAATTACTTTTTCGACTTACCTGGCATATATACGACATTTTTAGATATATTCTAGTTAATATCATTTGTACCGGTACAATTAATAATAATTATTTGACGGAAAAGATAGCTGTTAGTATTTTGCTTCATTTTTGTCACATCCTGTACAATGTGAATGGGTTTTTTGATGTTCCTAGTATATGTGTTCAATATTTTAGGCATAATTATGGTCATTTCGTAACACATAAGTGACAACACAACAACTGCATTTACAATTTGTGGTATCATCTCAATACTAAGCCTTATTATTTTACCGCATACCCCAAAATGGAATTTGGCAGTCGATATCTCGAAAACCGCTCGAACGATTTCGTTGGTGCAATGATAACATTTAATCGGGAACTCGAAAACAATATCGAGGGTTTCGCGTCAGAGAGGCGTATTCGCTAATTTTAGTAAAAATGAGTTTTTGTATGTAAACGACAGCTCTTATAGATGCGTACAATATGTTAAAAGGACATTTTTTTTTGTAAGAAATTAACAAATTATATATAAAAAACTAAAGGCGTATAAGCCAATTCGTTCAATCGGTTTTTGTCAGATAGGCGTATGATCTTACGCCTTAAAATACTTGGTTGAAAGTCAAATTAGAGAGGCGTATAACATATCATTATCATTAATTTCAGTAAATTTTGTCAAAAATTCTTTATTATCTAGTTCTTATTCTGAAAGTAGGAAATAGCGTCTGAATCAGCGCTTCACAAAGCAGCAACGCCACAGTTTAGTATTTATCTTACCGTATTTTGTTTCAAACAGTAAATTTGACGTATTATTTCACAAAGACATTTAACCTGAAGAGACGGGACAAATGGTTCTTTGTTTTCCCCCAACATTGAGGCACATTCTATGGTCGATAGATGTAGCGTTGCCAAATTTTAAGTTTACGAGTTACTGTACATACTTTTTTCATATTAAGTTATAACACTAAATACTTATTTTCCCCATTTTTGATTCATCAAAAACCGGTTCTGAAGTTCTTACATGTCAGTCTGACAATGCCGCTTCCCTTGGTTCCGCCTTGTTTTACCCCCAAAATATTTATAGTATGCACGTAGTAAAGTAACTGCACCAATAGATTGAGAGCATTGGTCGACGACCGACGGCTCTTCCCCATTCGATAACGATAAGTATACTAACTTGGTAACGTTTCAAAACCAGTGAAGGCACTGCTGTAAATATGTTTTAATAGGTATTTAATAGAAGAAAATAGTTATTAAGCTACATTTTGAATATGTCATTAACCAGTTATTTGTCATATTTGTATGTTTTTAAATAAAATTTGTATACTTCAGTTCCTTTTTATTTGTGTCAAAAATAATAATAAGCAATTTATTTTTAGGCTAGCAGTGGTATGATTTAATTTTTCGTTTAACCATTGAGAGCAGAAAAACCCTATGTGTCACAAAAACGTTTAAATCGGGATAAAATTGCGTATTTTTGGTATCTCATAAATTTCGTGTTCAAATTTGAAATTATTCAGGAAATAAGTTTTCGGAAATTTTATTTCATTATTAGCTGCTGAATAGTATATTATGCAATGACAATTCATTGCAAATGTAAGTTGAATATACTTTTTTCTACGACTGCCCTGAAAATAGACAAAAACGCACTAACAACTGCTCTTGAAAACTGGACATTTCAAACATCGTGTGAAAAGTATACTTTGCACACGACGTGTGCAAAGTATACTTTTCACATTCACACGCTTATTCGGGTATTTAGATTAAAGGGCTTCGTCTCCGTTTTAGAGCTTCGCCCTCAAAGGTCCCATTACCAGATCTCTACAAAAGGGGGCCCAATTATAGGGCTTCACCCCCCGGGAGCCCCTTTTTGCAAAACTGTAGAAAATGATTTTAGTTTCAAAAATCGAGTATGCCTTGGAAATTTACAAAATGGTTATTTTTTCCCACTAGTAAACTGCTTTTTCTGTAGGAGATACGACAACATGTTATTAAGAAAAGTTGTTCAGAAAGGAAAATTGAGTAAGAATACAAAATTTCAAACTTTGATATTTTGCCTTATTTCTTCTTTCTTTTTTAATAAAGTACAGGTAACTTCCATGTTAAACATATTGAAAATTTTCGTTAAAAAAAGTGGTTTAGAATGATACATTATCGAAGTATGCAAAATTTCAAGAAGATCAGTTTATTTTCTTAAAAAAAGAGAAGAATAAGACAAAATATCGAAGGAGGCACAGCCTTTGAAATTTTGTACTCTTACTCAATTTTCTTTTCTGAACAACTTTCCCTAATAGCATTCTGTCGTATCTCCAACAGAAAAAATACTTTAGTAGTGGGAAAAATAAGCTTTTTGTACGTTTACAAGACATGGATTTTTCGAAACTGAAATTATGGCTCAAATTAGTTTCTATCCAATCAGGGCTGAACCCCAGAAGTTTGAATTTCAACTCAAACATTTTCAGACATCTTCACCTATTAATGCGTCGATCCGGGCACGCACTGTATATGATGTGCAAAAAAGATATGATTTTTTTAAGTAAAAAGTTATCGGATATAAAATCTTTGAAACAGCGAATTTAAAAGCCATCATAATGCAAGCAAAAACCCTACAACTTTTTTCAAATGAGGTACAGCTTTTTAATAAACTGGAGTCAAAAATTGGTACCTAGTTTATTAATTTTTTTCATTGTTTGCCATCAGTTTATTGAACAACTGTCCTTCGTACGTAAAAACTTAATAAACATTTTTTGTTTGTTTTTGATCCATATAATTTTTTTTCCTAAGACGAATAATTTTTTCTGAGAAACCAAAAACAAAAAGGTTTCCCATATTTTACGAACTTTTTGGAGGGCACTGTATAAGCTCACCAAATAACAAAGGGAAACACAAATTTCGAGTAAATTTTTTTCCAAATATAAGGATTTTTTTTAATTGTATTTGTGTTTTCTTGATATTATAGACTGAAATTAAATATTCCCACCTGCATTTTCTAGTGAAAATACTATTTTTTTGCAATTAATTAATAGGTTTGACTTATCACCTAAAAATATCGAGAAACTTAAATTATTATTGATTTTATTTAAGCCTCATCTTTATGAAATGAGAAAATATTTTTTATCCGATCGGACGAAAAACGACACCTTTTCGATGTGTTTTCTCACCGCAAAAGTCATGATTCCAGTATATTGTATTCGTTGTTTGGCAACTTGCAATAACTGTACAAGAATAGAAAATAACTGTCCGGGAATATAACATTCCCGTCCTAGGCCGGGAATGTAACATTTCTGTTCTATTCAAACGCCTTGTTTGTCAAATCGACGTCTATCAAAAGCAACATTTAAATGTTATTTCCGTAGTTACGTAATAAACTTCAAGCTCGCTCGATTCAAAACTTGATATTATGTTGAGTTTAAATTTAAAACATTGTTTTTATTTAGAGTAAGATTTGGCTCTATTTTTATAAGTACGTATTCTAATTAATTTCGATCGGATAAAAAATAGTATGTGCAACTCGTAGGAAAAGCACATTCCTGGACTCCTGTGTTGCTGGCCTCAGCAATTACCACAGTCGTCCAGGAATGTTTTGCTTTTCCTCCTAGTTACAGAATATACTATTTTTACTCTTGGTAAGCATTTAATTTTTTTCGCCAAGGTATTGACATAAGAAAATATGGACTTGAAGAAACGTACAGGCCCGGAAGTATTTCCCAAGATTAAAAAGAAGGAATACTAAAACACCCGTTTTCGCGTTTTTTTAATACGAAGTTTTTTTCTCGGAAAAAATTGCAAAAAATACGATATTATTTTCCTTGTTTTTGTGGTATTTTTTTTAACATAAACAAACACATTAAAAATATGCAAAAATAAAAATATTTACCTTTCGTATTCTCTACACTAGTATATAAAAAAAATTGTGGTTAAGTCGTTTTTCCCTTACTTTGGCTGGTCATTAACCCAGAATAGGTGTATTCTTCCCATAAATTTGGAATTATATTTTCCAGAAAAAGCTACTGCTATACAAAAAGAGTTTAATTTGCTCTTTCTCATAGGAACCTTACTTTTAAAAAGTTTCAAACATAACCTTCACAAACACGTGTTTTTGGGTTTTTCGAGAGGAAGTTTAGTTTCCATTGAAAAAAATGTCAAAAATAAATATGTTTTTATTTTTTTTATTTTATTTTCTTATCCAGTTTTCCTGGTACGCTCCAGGAAAAATCTGACGTCACTTCGGAAATCCCCAACCGCGAAAACGCCTATATCATAAATGAAGATATTCCCCTTTTTTTCGTTTTTTTTTCTTACCCAGGAAAAATTTTAGGTCATATATGAAGTCCCCGTTCCCGAAAACCCCCTTATACCGAATTTGAACTCTCCACGGCTTATCATTTAAAACTTACAATTTTTAAGGGAGGAGTGGGGGGATCGAAATTATTAATTTGCTTTTTGGGATCATGGCAACCCCTACCATCCACCTATCGAATATGAACACGATCGAAAAAAAAGTATATTTTTTCCCCAAGAGGAAAAATAGGCGTCTCCGTTTAAAAAAAATACCGAAGCAAATTTTTTCAAATTATAGAAAACGAATTTTTATGGAATCAAATCGCAGCAGGCTTCCTCAATTTAGGGCCACAGAGCTATACAGGGTCAAAATGTTCTTCAAAAATTAATGTCACTTTTGAAATCAAAATCCCCATATATAGCAAGTTTAAAAAAAAAATTCTCCAATTTTGCCCAGCTCACGTTCTCTTTTGATGATTTACCCAAATTTATAACGATAAACAAAGGGAATATTCAAAACAATTATCAGCTCTTATATATTTTCAGTCATACATTCTGCCTATTCCAACAAGATTTCTATACTTTATAACCGGCAGCCCACTCGGTTT
>JAEQML010065798.1:0-20592 GCA_016904865.1 Pissodes strobi
TATAGTTAAGAATCACATGATCGTTGTTTCAAGATATCGAATCATTTGAAACGAAAATAAATTATTTCTCAAAAGGAGAAATGCTGTTCATGGTTAAAGAGAACATATTCTACAATTAAAATTGTATTTACTTTGCTTGAACAGCTTCAAGATTAAAATAATAAACCATTTTTTTTTCATCTAAGTATATAAATTCTCTCTTTGAGTAACTTATTTCTCAAAATGAATTTTAGGAAATGTTTGATATAAAATACGAACGTATTGTAATAATAAACGTTCTTACACAATCCAAACAAATATTTTTCTACATTTAAGACTTCATTATTCTCTAAATCAAAATGATTTTATTAATTTAAAAATATGAGTTAATATGAATGAGAAATGCAATATATTAAATTCTTCCTTTTTCTGTTCGATTTAAGAATATTAGAAATCTCAAAATAAAACAAAAAAATGTCTCTAATGAAATTTATTTCTGTATGCTAGAAAAATAAGTAAGTATATAAACTAAAAATATTATCTTATAACAACCAAGATCTACAGGATGTATGTTTTCCGCAAATTCTAGAACTAAAAGTACATATTAATATTTGTGTACATGGCTTTCGTTTTTTCATGGACCTCTATAGAAATCTAAAGATATGAGTTTGTCAGTATACTGTGACCAATATCTAAATGGCCATAATACATTTTGGCAAAATTTACAGGGTGTTACTTTTTTTCGGGTCGTGACCCTGTGTCGTAGTAAAAATTTTCGGGGGTAAAGCGATCGCGGTCCGGAAAAAAGTAAATTTTGCTAAAATGTATTTTGGCCATTTACTAGGTCATGGTCACAGCTTACTATATCTGCCAAATCTGAGATATACCTCTAGAAATGTACGTGTATGAAAAAACTGTAAAAATAAAATTTTAACACGCTTTATCTCAAGAACGAAGGCCTTACGCACACATGTTTATATGTATTTTTAATCCTAAAATGAGACAAAAAATATATCCTGCATTTTTAACCATCAATTAAATAACACCCTGCATAGGTTAATTTAGACAAAATTTAAAAAACAATTACAGGCCACTGACATTGTTTTAAATTAGCACTTTTTCGGAATCTACGTTTAGAAATATGATAGTTTAAAAAAGGAAACTGAATGAATCAAAAAATTAACTTAGAGAAAATCTTTTTGCACATTTTTTACATCGTTTGAGACTAACTTTCCGTTTGACCAACAGGACAAGACATCATTTTTTTATTCATTTCCGGCTTAATTGGAACTTACAATGCTTCAAACAATAAATTAAAAAGACAGAAAAACTAAGACAGGAATGTGCAAAATGTTTCTTTGTTAGTTTAGCTGTTTAGATTCTACAGCCTGTCAATTTCTATAAAATATCAAGGATATACTCATATCTAAAACAATTTAAACCATCAGTTATATGAACTACCAAGAAAAATTCTTAACATATTATGCCACAACCTGTATTTTAAAAATTTTTCATTTTTCTTTAGGATGAGTTAAATAGAATGTATGTACAATGAATATTAGATAATGTTAACAAAAATCATTCCTGCCTCCTTGTCTTACAAAATGTCAATTTGAAAAAAAAAATAATTTAGTGGCATGTATATCAGGTTTTTTCGTATTCGATATTTCGAAATTACTCGCCAAAACTTTGTTGTTAAGGTAAATTTTTACTACGAAATTTACTAGAAAATCGGCTGCTTATCGCTTGAAAAATGTCAAAATTCTTCGATCCTGGCCCATTTTCCCATCCCCAATTTAAATGAGATTTTAGGCAAATAAATCTACTTACTTACTACAGAAGCTATATGTATGCTGCGGTATGCTGAAAGCAAAATTTTCCTTCAAACCTTGCCATAAAAGTAATCATAAACGACCTCTAATCACAAAAAAATTGTCCGAACCTGACCTTTTCCAGCTACAAACCGTTTTCAATGAAATTTCAGGTAATTAAATGTACAAATGTTAACCTAAACAACATATCAAAATACTGATGAAAGACGCATGTCTTCAAATGCATCAAAAGCAAAGCTATCTATTCAGACTAGTACGATTCCCGCAATATTTTTTTTGCGATTTTGAGAATGTTACCATCTAACCTCGATTTTCTCGTATTTCCTGAACTCATGCGGAAAATTGCTTGAGAACTTTTTATTACAGAGATCACAAGGTTTACAAATCTAAAATAATTTTTTGAAAATAGCTATGTGTTGGCTGGCTTTTTTCAAACTGAAAAAAAAATCAACACTTCTGCTCATATTCGTCTCTTATACGAAAGTTTGATTGCCCCAGATTATTCCGATTTCCACTAATAAAAAACTAAGTGGTGACGACTAACGCACTCTGCATAAAAAGCTTCATCATCTACAAAGAGATACATGTTTGTTGAATTAAAAAAAAAAATCCTTTAATACAGGTTTTGGTATAGATTCTCATCAAGTAATTGGCGTTTCTAAAAAATATAATTTTTCGCAAAAACGTTAATTCGTTTTACCTAGATATCGATATTTTTATAAAAAAACTCAAAATACCATTTTCCCAACATTTTCGAAACAGAGAAGCATTTGGAGAGTTGTCTCCTACAAATTTCCTATCGTACTGTCATTTCAAAATTTTGATCCTCCCGTTTTTTTTCAGCTCTAGAATGATCCAAAGTGAACCCTTATCGTATCTGTCAATGTACAAAAATGCTATGAGTTTCACCGATTATTGACACCAGATGTTGCACATAGCGAATATTATTTTAACCTGAAAGTGAAAATTTATTAGAAATATCCGATTCAGATATTTTAGAGCCTTTTCATAATTACCGATCTAGTTGTACTATTAAATACGATGAAAAAACCCTTGATTCTGCTTAATAGCGAAACACTCAAAGTAGTCAAGATTAATTAAATCGCTTTTGAAGTGGATCCTTGATTATTGTGAAAGGAACGGCAGCCAAATGAAGTCTTTTCAAATCTTGCTTAGTGCAGACTCATAAGGCATAGTTAGAGAAATAAGAGCGAACCATGTAATAACTTCTTCTATTGCTAGCAGGCATGTCACTTTTTACAATATAATTTTAATGCGAGCTGAAACAGACATACAAGGTGCACCACACTTGTTTACCGTATATATTTTTAATAGACATGAACCTTGAATAATTTTAGTTCAAAAAATATGACACTTTACCTTAAAAATTATGAGCGTTTAACACCGGGACCTTAGTTCTGGGCACCACTTAAATGGGCAGCGGGTGCGAATAATAGGAACATGAAATGTTAGGAGCATGTTCCAAGCAGGGAAAGCAGGAAATACCGTAAAAGAAATGCTACGGCTTAAAATTGATATTCTCGATTGCAGCAAAGTAAGATGGCCGGGCACTGGAAGATCTGAAGTGAATGATCACCATCTTTACTCCTCAGGTGAGGATAACCCACAGCATAGAAATGGGGTTGCAATTATAGTCACAAAAGAAGTTTTTTTTTTATGGCAGTGGCACACACACTAAAGGGGGATCCTATGTCGCTCGACGAGCGGTGTGTGTGCGAAAATGTTGATTGACACGGTTCTTGAATATTTGTAGGTTGTAATTAGTGGGAAACAGATGTCCTGGAAGTGAGTTCCACAGTGATGCAGTGCGCCAGACAAAGGAGTTCCGGTAAAGCGATGTTCTAGGTGTTTCCAGTTGTACGACGAACTGGTGCGCTCCTGCCGTCTGTCGGGACTGTCTGACAGGAGTTTCCAGGGGCGGGATTATGCGGGCCAAATCCTGGGAACATCTGCCGTAGAAGTATCTGTAAAACAGAGACATCTCGGACACATGTCTGCTGTGTTCCAGACTATCTAGATTCCGGGTCAACTCCGGGTCGCCGACGAGACGCACAGCTCTCTTCTGAATGGAATCCAGCAGCTTTAGGGTGTGCTTTGGTGCGGCACCCCAGATATGTGAGCAATATTCTAAGCACGGTCTTATTTGCGCTTTGTAAAGCAAGAGCAACTGCTGCGGTGTATAGAGTTTTTCGTTGCGAAATTGCGCACCAAGCTTCTGGGAGGCTGATTTTGCGATGTTAGCAACATGGTCATGCCATGACATATTGCTGTTGACCGAGATACCCAGCAGCCCGATTTGCGAGTATGAAGGAATGGTCGATCCTGCCATAATGATGTCAGGGCCCGCTGTATTGGCCCTCTTAGTAAACGTGGCTGCTTGGGTCTTTGCTGCATTGAACTGGTTTCTGATTCGGTTGCCCCAAGTTTGAACTTTCTCCAGGTCTTGATTAATTATTACAGCAATTAATCAAGACCTATCAATGCTCCTGTCTGCGGTGATGAGTCTCAGTCGCTGGTAAGGATTTTTCTGATCTAAAGTGGGAGACAAGGGTACTGTCATCTGCAAAACTGTAAACAGGATTATTCGTTTCGATCAGCAGGTCAATAATATAGATGAGGAACAGAGTTGGTGAAAGTATTGCGCCCTGAGGCACGCCCGCGTTGATGGTGAATGTGTCCGAGATGTGTCCATCGACTACAACGTGTAGGGATCGGTTCTTAAGGAAACTGGCCAGCCAGCTGCAGAGAGAGGCGGGCAGTCCCAAGGACGGCAGTTTGTTGAGCAGTCCGTCATGCCAAACTCTGTCGAATGCCTTTGAAATATCCAACGCAATCGCTCGAGACTCTCCGTAGTTTTCAATTGCCCTACTCCATATATGAGTGGCATAGGCCAATATATCTCCTGTCGATCTCTCTTTGCGAAAGCCGTATTGATTATCGCTGATTATTCTGTTGCGCTCGAGGTACTTGAGTAGTTGCTAGTTGACTACACGTTCCATGACTTTGGAGATTATTGGAAGCAAGGCAATTGGGCGATAGTTTGAGGGCGTGGTTTTCTTGCCTTTTTTTGGAACAGGTTGCACTCGAGCGACTTTCCAAGAGGATGGGTAAATCCCTTTTCTGTAAAAAAAGAGAAGAAAGCCTGGAAAAAAACGGGTGTTAGTTCGTTGGCGCAGTTCATTCCGTCCGGTCCTGATGCCTTTTGCGTATCTAGTTCTTTAAGGATTTTGCGAATATCACGATGAGAAAACTTGACTTCTGCCATGGTGGTGTTGATGTTCGGTATAGTGGGGAGAGTCTTGCCTTGTGGCACGTCTTAGGTAGAGTGCGATGAAAACATTTTGGCGAGCATCTTTGCTTTTTCCTTGGCTGTGGTTGCCGTGATGCCACGTTCGTCCGTCAAAGGTGGGAGAGACGTTTTTGTAAAGTTGTTACTTACTGCCTTTGCTACCGACCAGAAATTCCTGGAACCACTGGGGCATTGCAAAAGTTTATTCCTGATCCTTTGATTGTGTTTGTCCTTAGTTTCGTCGATCACATGCTTGCACTCGTTTCTCGCTTCGTCAGTGGCAAAGAAGATGTCGAGCCAAGGAAAATCTAGGTAGAACCGCCTTAGATCGTCCCAGTTTGCAGAATTGTAATGCCAGATTTTGCGAGGCAATGGTGGATCCTTCTGTATGAGTGGCAATTCACAAACCGTTGTAATAAGTTTGTGGTCGGAGGTACCTAATGGCGGACCAACTGTAACCTTGTACTGGTCAGGATTGGTGGTCAGAAAAAGATCCAGGAGGGCGGCGAATTCGCCCCTCTCTGAGATTCGAGTTGGTTCGTCTACAAGTTGAGTAAGCCCGCAGCTGATGGCAAATGCTTCAGCTTCTCTACCTTCGTTGTCGGTCTTGTTGTGATGCTTGAGCCAGTTGGTGTTGTGGGCATTGAAGTCTCCCAGAACGATTATTTCTGAACTGGGGTGATCGACCTGTATTGAGTCAAAAATGGTAGCTAGTGTTGTGAAAAAGCTTTGGTAGGCTCTATCGCTCGGAGGGCGATAGAGACAACATATAAACTTGGTTAATCCCTTGGCGGTGAACTTGAGCCACATGACGTCAAGGTTGTTCGGTTCAAGTGTTTCCTCGCGGTGATATGAAAGGTCGCTTCGGACAAAAAGGCATATTCCGAACTTATATCTAAATCGGGTATGTAAGTCGTAACCAGGATAGAGGTAGTTCACTGTTGTTGTTGTAGAACATACTTGTGTTTCTGTAAGGGCGAATATGTGTGGTCTACTTGCTTGTAGATGTTGGTGTACCGAATTTATGTTTGTATTTAGGCCTCTTATGTTGCAGAAATCTATTCTAAATTGGTTCGGTATCTTTGCTGTCTGTGAAATGCGGAATGAAGGGCTCCCAGGGCCACCCAGCGCCCGGAGATCCGAATGGCCGGGGAGTTTACTTCCGGAATATTTTGATCCTGGAAGCACCATCATATCCATATATTCCTACTGTGGAACCCGGGACCACCAGCGCGGAAGCGGAACGTGATTTGGGAAAACCACATAGCGCTTCCCAATTTTGGTGGGGTGGTCTTTCACCGGACGATGCGCGTAGGCTTATGCATCTACCACCTAGGGCCGCTTCCACTCGAAGCATCGGCCTCAGACTCATTCCTTTGGCGGTCCCTGGTCTGACAGGGGTAAAAATGGGGTTTGTTGGATCACTCCCCAGTGATCAGCTCCAGACTTTGTACTTTGGTGTTCTCCAGCCTGGAGGAGGACGATGGGATTTGATGGGCCACATCCCGTGGCAACTCGGAATGGTGGGGGCGTCACTCCCCGTATTCAAACTGCTCTCACCAGTTTGACGTTCCTGCCAGCCAATACAATGCAGCCCCTCTTGTCACAAACTGTCATTGATCAGCTCCAGACTTTGTACTTTGGTGTTTTCCAGCCTGGGGGCGGACGATGGGATTTGATGGGTCATATCCCATGACAACTCGGAATGGCGGGGACGTCACTCCCCGTAATCAAACTCCTCTCACCAGTTTGACGTTCGTGCCAGCCAATACAATGCAGCCCCTCTTGTCACAAACTGTCATTGATTAGCTCCAGACTTTGTACTTTGGTGTTCTCCAGCCTGGGGGAGGACGATGAGATTTTATGGACCATATCCCATGACAACTAGGAATGGCGGGGGCGTCACTCCCCGTAATCAAACTCCTCTCACCAGTTTGACGTTCCTGCCAGCCAATACAATGCAGCTTCTCTTGTCACAAACTGTCATTGATCAGCTCCAGACTTTGTACTTTGGTGTTTTCCAGCCTGGGGGAGGACGATAAGATTTGATGCGCCATATCCCATGGCAACTCGGAATGGCGGGGGCGTCACTCCCTGTAATCAAACTCCTCTCACCAGTTTGATGTTCCTGCCAGCCAATACAATGCAGCCCCTCTTGTCACAAACTGTCACTGATCAGCTCCAGACTTTGTACTTTGGTGTTCTCCAGCCTGGGGGAAGACGATGAGATCTAATGGGCCATATCCCATGGCAACTCGGAATGGCGGGGACGTCACTCCCCGTAATCAAACTCTTCTCACCAGTTTGACGTTCCTGCCAGCCAATACAATGCAGCCCCTCTTGTCACAAACTGTCATTGATCAGCTCCAGACTTTGTACTTTGGTGTTCTCCAGCCTGGGGGAGGACGATGAGATTTGATGGGCCATATCCCATTGCAACTCGGAATGGCGGGGGCGTCACTTCCCGTAATCAAACTCCTCTCACCAGTTTGACGTTCCTGCCAGCCAATACAATGCAGCTCCGCTTGTCACAAACTGTGATTGATCAGCTCCAGACTTTGTACTTTGGTGTTCTCCAGCCTGAGGGAGGACGATGGGATTTGATGCGCCATATCCCAGGGCAACTCGGGATGGCGGGGGCGTCACTCCCCGTAATCAAACTCCTCTCACCAGTTTGACGTTCCTGCCAGCCAATACAATGCAGCTCCTCTTGTCACAAACTGTCATTGATCAGCTCCAGACTTTGTACTTTGGTGTTCTCCAGCCTGGGGTAGGACGATGAGATTTGATGGGCCATATCCCATGGCAACTCGGAATGGCGGGGGCGTCACTCCCCGTAATCAAACTCCTCTCACCAGTTTGACGTTCCTGCCGTAGTGAAGTGAATAAAACAGTCCTTGGTTTCATACCGGTATCTGGTTTCACACCGGTATCAGATAGAGTGGCAATAATGAAGCTAAACTCCACTCCGTGTAGGCTTAATATCATACAAGTCTATGCACCAACATGCGATGGCAGCGACGAAGAGGTTGAAAAATTCTATGATGACATAAAAATAGCACAAAAAAGGAAGAAGTATCAATTTCAATGGGTGACTTTAACGCTAAAGTTGGTAAGGGAGCGCACCAGGATATAGTGGGTCCTTGTTGATTGGGTGAGAGAAACGACAGAGGAGAGACACTGTTACAATTCTGCAAAGAAGTTGACCAGTTAATAATGAACACTTTCTTCCAGTTTATATACCTGGAAATCACCTGCAGACAATGACCAACACATAGTCAGAAATCAGATTGTTTTTATTACAGTAAATAAGAGGTTTCGAAATTCACTCACGTCTGTAAAAACATATCCAGGTGCAGGCATTTATTCAGATCATAACTTGTTACTGTCAACTCTCAGATTACGGCTAAATAAAGCCGAGAGAGAGCTACAATACAAAAGATATGATAAACAAAAATTGAAATACCAAAACGTCATACATCGATTCTAATGTAGAACACTCGGTAGAACAGAAAGTTAAATCCATTGCAAATATTATGACATCATTAGCGGACAAAAATATTTCTTCTAAGCAAAGAAGGAAAAATAACAAGTGGATGACAGATGAGATTCTGGATGTTATGGACCAGCGCAGAGAAATGAAAAATAAAGATAAGACACAATATGAACAGATTCATCAGAACATCAAAAGGAGAATCAAAGAAGCTAAAAAGACCTGGTTGGAAGAGCAGTGTAACGAAATAGAGGAACTAGATAAATAAACATGACGTATTTAATATGTAAACAAACTTAAAAGAAGCCGTTGAAATGCGCATTTCCAGGCAAACTGGCATTGTCACCGATGTAAATGGACAAGCACTCTGACGACGATGAAAATCGAAAGTCAGTTATCAGGAAAATTCCAGTAACAGCAGGACCTCTCATTACCCGTTGGGGAGTTCTTAAAGAAACAAGAAGACTGAAGAACAACAAAGGACCAGGTCCAGCTGAAGTTCTTGGAGACCTGCTTAAACTTATTGATGAAGTGCATCTGGACATTATCACGGATCTATTTAAAAGAATGTATGAAACCGGAAATATTCCTAAAGGCTGGCTACTGTCGGCATTTATACCAATTCCTAAAAAGCCTACAACCAAGACATGCAAAGATTACAGGACTATTTGCCTAATGAGCCATTTATTGAAGGTTTTCCTTAAGGTTATTCACGAACGCATATTCGAATTTAGAGATGGCTTAGGTACTCTAGAGGCACTGTTAAGTTTAAATGTTTTAATTCAAAGGGACAGAGACGTAAATTGCGATGTCTTCACTTTTTCCATTGATTTTGAGAAAGCGTTCGATAGAGTTAACCATGATAAGCTAATCCGAATTCTAAATCAGTCGGGACTTGATGATAGAGATATCCGTATTATAGCTAAATTGTATTGGCAGCAAACAGCGTGTGTTCGAGTGGATGGTCGTCGACGAAATTTTCCGTGAATCAGGGTGCCAGGCGGTGTACTGTCTCCTCTATTGTTTAATGTATACTTAGAAAGACTTTTCAGAGAGGCACTGGAAGATGAACAGGATGGCATGTTGATAAATGGAGATAATGTCAACAATTTGAGATATGCGGATGACTCCGAATTGATTGCTGACAGCGCTGAAGGACTTCAAAGACTGATCGATAGATTGGTCGACATTAGTCAAGAATTTAACATGCGATTGAATATATCAAAAACTAAAATTATGATAGTCAGTAAAAACGACATCAATGCCCAATTCTTAGGAGCAAGTCTGAATGAGAAATGGGACCATTCTTACGAAATCAAAGTAAGGATTCAAAATGCACGGTCATCTTTCAACCGTATGAAAAAGGTTCTGTAGCCTGAACCTGAGTCTTCATCTTCGGACACGAATCTTGAGATACTGGGCATTTTCAGTGCTTCTGTATGGCGTAGAGGCATGGACGATGTCCGAAGCTACTTGTAAGCGGATTGAAGCTTTCGAGATGTGGTGCTATCGCCATATGCTGAGAGTTTCATGTGACCAACGACGCTATATTGCTGCGCATGCGAAAAGACAGAGAACTGCTGAAAACAGTGAAACAACGAAAACTGTCATATTTTGGGCATATCATGCGGATCAACACGAAGTACAAGCTGCTACAACTTATAAAGCAAGGTAAATTCGATGGAAAAAGATCCCAAGGAAGACGTCGAATATCATGGTTAAGAAAATTGGGACAATGGACAGGTCTGACATCAATAGAATTATTTCGATCTGCTGTGAATAAAATCAGATGCGCCAGACTGATCGCCGACGTCCACTGAAGATAGGGCACATTGAGAAGAACACCTTGTAATCCTTGTTACTAGAAATTATTGTTATATGTGAAAGTTACAGATTTTTGATATCTCCGTGTTTTGTAGATATACAGGGTATATCCTACAAAAAATGCGGGGAAAACTGTCTTTAAGCTCCCTGTATATTATAATCGATGATAGCAAATTTTTCTTTTCACCGATACCACAGTTGCCATTTGTTATTTTACTACTATGCTCGGAGAGATCAAATGTTCACTATTGTAAAACAGTGACTACCTATAATTTACTGTCACTTTTAAATTTGCAAGGCTGGTCATGGTTTGAAATATCGAAATCAAAAAATGAATATTAGGCATAGCAAAAATTATTTCTGTCACTTTTGGTGCATATGTTATATACATGACCATTAAGACGTAAACTGGAAAATTAAACCTATACCTAATTGAAATTTGGCTAGGATAGCACACCTTGCCTAATGCAATGTTATAGGTAGAGTGACCTTATATTTCGAAAAATCTATGGAATAATTTATAGCTATTATGCAGACAAATTCTGCTTTAAATTATGCTTAAAATGTCTTCAGTTTTCATGTAAACACTTACTTACTTTCTTCTAAAAACCGCCAACTCGTTAAGTATTATCGTTCTAAACGTGTTTCCTGTCTTCTCTTGAAAGATTTATGTGGCTAGAAATTCTTTGCGCACTGTATTCTTTATGTCTCCTCACAAGCAATAGCCGAGTTTAGCTAAATCTGGCTGATTTGGTGGTCATCTAGTTGGGCCACAGCCACCAATCAATTTATGCGTAAATCCTATTTTTAAATGACCTCTTACTTGCGATGGCATTCGGTCATGCGCTATGTTGTGGCCACATTATTGCCTTAAAAATTATTGGGAAATTTTGTAAGGCATAGTCCATAAAGAAAACATGGTCCAACTACATGTTCTTCTTTTATATATCTAAATGTTTCAATTAGGCTCGGAATAATAGAGAAAATGATGACGATTAACAAATCCCTTCTAATGAAAAGCCGTCTCGTAATAAAACAGTAAAAAACGTTATTTTCTCTACCTCATATTTAAGTTGAATATAATAGACATGAAACTTGTCACCTTTTAACATTCTCTGAATAATAGATACTTTTTGCATTTCGTGCGAAAAGTATACTTTTTACACGGCATGTAAGAAGATGTACTTACTTTCACACGTTATGTGAAAGCTTACTTTTGTACAAGAGGTGTGAAAAGATGAAATACATAGTAAAGTATATGAGTTGCAATCGCAGAAAAGTAGAGTTTTCAGTATTTGTTGCACAGTTCAGAATATTCATTGAATATTAAAGTAACAAAACATAAATATATCTGATGAAGTAAGGTGAACAGCCAAATTATATTCACTATTTTGATGTGTTGCTATGTATTAAATAAGGGAAATAAATGGCATCTGCATAATACTATTGGAAAGGACGTTGTATATAATATATAAGTGGGTTGTATTAAAAAAAATAGTTCTCCTAGTATTTGTGTTTGGATTGGCCCTGTATGCAAAATACTAAGCTACCAAAGATTTGAAAGTTTTGCTAAAAACAAGAGAATGTATTCATCTAATTTCAATTGTACCTATCTAATACTATGTAATTTATTCGGCAAATTATTAACATAAAGAAATACGAGTAAGCGTGTATCTAAAATTTCGATTGGAATAAATATTTTTTTACACAAAAACAAATAGGTAACATCTAGGGAATATCCTAACTATTACATATTATAGCCATTAATATATTGGCGAATATCATTAATGAATTATTTAGATATTTGTTTATATTGAATCTACTTATAGTATAATAATTATAGAGGTGTCGTCTTATTTTTTAACCAACGGATCGTTGTGTTTACCTCAATAATCATTAATTAGTGCACTGAAAAAAATTTTTATTTGATCCAAATAAAAATGGAGTTTATTCAAGCAAATATTTGTTTGATAATGGCCAAACAAATATTTGTTTGAAAAAAAATTAATATTTATTTGATTTATTTTAAAGTTTTTCTTTGTTCGAAATAAATATTTATTGCGATCAAACAATGTGATTTTATAATCGTTGTTCACATCAAACAAAAAAAACTTTAAAACAAATAAAATTATTTTGATTCAAATACGAGAAATTATTTCGTACAAATACGCAAAACATTGGTTTAAATACCCGGCCTATTTAAATTAAAACACAAAGCTTTTGGAACAAATATAACATATATATGTTCTAAAACCTTTGTGTTTTGATTGAAATCTGAGGTATATTTGTTCCAAAAACTTTGTATTTTAATTTAAATAGGTCGGTAATTTAAACCAATGTTTTGGGCATTTATACGAAATAATTTCTCTTATTTGAATCAAATAATTTTTATTTGCTCAAGCCTGTTCAATGTTTCAATATGTAGCTTAAAAAAACACTGTTATTATTATTAAGACGATTTAGGTTTCACGTTTTAGCTGAAATAAATTATATGTCTTAGTTTTCTTTTTAGTGCTAAAGAATCCAAATTCCGAACCCTATCTAACCACCGATTTGTAAATGGTATGTCAGAACAATTAACTTTTAATTACCAAATTCATGACAGGAACAGTTGCCCTCAGTAAATAAAATAAAAGTTAAAAAGGGATATCAAAGAAACATTTTTATTCAAAGGTATTAAAAACAAAGAACAAAATGAGTATTTCCAAAATATAAAAAAAAATATAATCAGATTATTTTGTCTCTGCTTATCACTGGTTTTGAAAGCTAAATCATTTTTATAATGAAGAAAACTATTATCCTAAGCTAAAAACATCTTTTTTCTAAATACTAGATAGGAACATAAACATATTATGGGATAAGTTTGTACTACTTATTAATTTTAACGGTAACTCACTAGTTTTTATAAAAAATACTAAAATTCTAAAGTTTATATAAATTTTATCATATAAAAATAGTAACATTTTACTTAATTAAACTAATAGGACATACAACTACCTCTCCAGATCCAGTGTAATGAGCGTTGAACAGAAATGGCACAAGATGTCACCGATTTTATTGTTACTAACAATAGACATTAAATCGATTTCCATCAGGCTGCGTAAAACTTCGATGCCGTCAATATTTTGATCTAAAAATAAAACAACAATAACTAAAACAAAAAATAATAGAAACGAAACAATTGTGACTGTTGTTCATAATGCTATTTGAATAGCAATAATATTTTCTTAAATACTATTAGATTTAATCGAAATAAAAAACAATTTGCTTCAAAACTGGACTTCCATGGATCAACCATTTATTTATTCAGATTAAATAAACAGGGCTTTGAAATACCTATCAATTCATATTATATTATGTAGGTACATACAAGAACGAGGAAGACGCCATTGAACTTGTACAACGTAAAAAGCAAAAATACTCAAACAAGATCGTACGCCAAACTGCCTAAGCGAACTATTATGCACTATTGTAGGCGTATATCGCGTGAATTCATCTGCATCTCTAGGTAGTAATAGCAGAAAACAATTTTTAATTAGGTACTAGTAAAACTCACGCCATTTTGATTATGAGAGAACGCTTCTTATTTACAAACGATTGATTAGGTACCTAGCTAAGTAATATAATAAAAATGTAACTTACCTTGAAAGGATGGCACAAATGACCCAAGTCGCACTTAATTAATGTATTTTCCATCACAAATACTAACAAATTAGCGACATTGGGTGGATAAAATTTCCCTATAGGACGGCAACAGAAATGAAACTGAACTAAGAAGGGCCCGAGACGGGGACTGGGAAGCGTAGAGCGTCGACGCGTCTGCGCAACTGCTACGAGTTGTAAGAGAGATATTTGATCAAATATTCACAATCTTTAATTTAAAGCAACCCTTATTTGTTTTAAATAATGGAGAGGTTTCGTATCTGCAAATCTTTAGAGCGAATAAATATGTGTTTAATATGGAAAAAAGTCTTGCTATCACAAGGCAAAGAAATAACCAAGAAAAATCAAACACGCCCAAGTATTAAAATTAAAGAAATTTTGTTTAATCTAAATAATTTTTATTTAAAGCAAATAAATAAAAAGCAAAGAAATATTTATTAAGGTTTTTTTCTCACATTTTTATCAGTGTGTGTTTGAAATATTATTAATAATAATTTCTGAAACATTTTGTTTAACGTAATTACTACCTACAGCCTTCAAAATACCTGAATCAATTATGATGACTCAAATATTTTAAAGATAAATTATGTAGAAAGATCTTTTAATAAATATAGCAGAACAAGTGTAATAAATTTATTTAATTAATGTCTACTACTTGTTCTCCGAATAAAAAAGTACTCTACGATATTATTTATTAATATGAGTGCATTGATCATCAATAATTGGTTCATTATTTAACTACTAGTTTTTGTTTACAGTGGTCACAAATAGAAAGACACTGGCTATTAAGAAATTAATAACTATTTTCCTAGTAATACAGGGAACAAGTGTATATTCTATTTTCAAACAGGTAACTTTGTTCCCATTTTTATCTGACGATCATCCATTAGAAATAGCAAATGTTATAATATAATTAAAAACTCCTAAACAGTTTTAAAACTTGTAATTTTAATAAAATAAAAATGATTGTTTGCTTTCCTTAATAACTTTTTAAAAACCCAATTCTCTAAAATCCATAAAATTTATCAAATTTACTTTTACGTACCTGAATATTTTTGAAAGTTAACGGGCGCAGTTTTGGAAAATTCATTTTAACAATTTTGCCCGTTTTAATTTCTCTAGTTTCGAATCACCTTATTCAAAATTCAAAAAAAAAAAAATTCAAAATTCAAAATTTTATTAGTACTTAAGCCATAAAAATATGGATGTACAGGGTGTCCCAAATTCGAGCCTCATCATTGGGATCTCGGAAACTAGAAGAGATACGAGGTCGGTTAAATGGAGGCAAAGTTGCGCAGTTTGATGCTGATCAAAATGCCACCTTGCAAGTTTAAAAATTCCGAACACTTCCGAAGATTTTTGGGAAAAACCGCATATTCGCGATTTAATTTTAATTTTTTTATGAGTTTATTTGAATAGACATAACAAAACAAATTTCACTTTCTCATTGTTACTTTTTGTGTTCTACAAGATGGTGTTATCAGATTTTAAAACCGACGTTTCGTCTTTGAGCTGTCATCATCAACTTTGTTATTTTAAATACGGCCCTGTATTTTTTATTACGGATTTTAAGAGCTTCTAAGGTCCTAAAATCAATGATGTATCGCACTTATTTGAAAAATTCATATTAATGGCATTTTTCATAAGAACACATGTGTTAGAGAGAGACAGAAAACAGATTTTTGGGAAGATCTTAACATTCCAAAATCATTAAAATGATTTTTTCGAAGTGCGATACAACAATAAGAATGTGAAATTTATTATTTGTTCCGAATCTAATCCCACACAACTATTTACTTGGGTAAACTGCTAAAAATATAGCCTAGAGCCTATGGTTTGAGCGTTGACACTTTAATAATTATAATATTTATTAACCATTTCTTATGTTAGTTTTTAAGCTTTCTTTATGCAAAGCGTTAATGCGTAAAAAAAGGCTTTTGTTTTTAATCCTATTAAAAATCTATTTTCTGTGTCTCTCTAACACATGGGTTCTTATGGAAAATGTCACTATTATAAATTGTTTGAATAAGTGCGATACATCATTGGTTTTGGGACCTTAAAAGCTCTTAAAATCCGTAATAAAAAATCCAGGGCCGTATTTAAAAAAACAAAGTTGATGATGGCAGCTCAAAGACGAAACGTCAGCTTGTAAATCTGATAACACCATCTTGAAGAACAGAAAAAGTAGCAATGAGAATGTGAAATTTATTTTGTTATATCTATTCAAATAGAGTCATAAAAAATAAAAACAAAATCGCGAATATTCGGTTTTTTTCAAAAATCTTCGGAAGTATTCGGAACTTTTAAACTTGTAAGGTGGCATTTTCATAAGCATCAAACTGCGCAACTTTGCCTCCATTTAAGCGACCTTCTGTTCTTCAAGATGGTGTTATCAGATTTACAAGCTGACGTTTCGTCTTTGAGCTGCCATCGTCAACTTTGTTTTTTTAAATACGGCCCTGGATTTTTTATTATTGATTTTAAGAGCTTCTAAGGTCCCAAAACCAATGATGTATCGCACTTATTCAAAAAATTTATATTAGTGACATTTTCCATAAGCACCCATATGTTAGAGAGGGACAGAAAATAGATTTTTAATAGGATTAAAAACAAAAACCTTTTTTTTACGCATTAACGCTTTGCATAAAGAAAGCTTAAAAACTAACATAAGAAATTGTTAATAAATATTATAATTATTAAAGTGTCAACGCTCAAACCATAGGCTCTAGGCTATATTTTTAGCAGTTTACCCAAGTACATAGTTGTGTGGGATTAGATTTGGAACAAATAATAAATTTCACATTCTTATTGTTGTATCGCACTTCGAAAAAATCATTTTAATGATTTTTGAATGTTATGATCTTCCCAAAAATCTGTTTACTGTCTCTCTCTAACACATGTGTTCTTATGAAAAATGCCATTAATATGAATTTTTTAAATAAGTGCGATACATCATTGATTTTGGGACCTTAGAAGCTCTTAAAATCCGTAATAAAAAATACAGGGCCGTATTTAAAATAACAAAGTTGATGATGACAGCTCAAAGACGAAACGTCGGATTTAAAATCGGATAAGACCATCTTGTAGAAAAAGTAACAATAAGAATGTGAAATTTGTTTTGTTATATCTATTCAAATAAACTCATAAAAAAATTAAAGTTAAATCGCGAATATTCGGTTTTTACCAAAATTCTTCGGAAGTGTTCGGAATTTTTAAACTTATAAGGTGGAATTTTGATCAGCATCAAATTGCGCAACTTTGCCTCCATTTAACCGACCTCGTAACTCTGCTAGTTCCCGAGATCCCAATGATGAGGCTCGAATTAGGGACACGCTGTACACGTCAACATAGCTGTAGAAAAAATAAAAACGCACCTAAAAATAGATATAACTAACTCACTACAGTTATTTAAACTAAAAAAAAAAACATTTAGGTAACAAACAGTTGTTGGATAAAACAAACATCAATTCAATGTGTCATGGCAGCATTGTGAAAATCCCTATCAATAAGGTATTCGCTCACAGTATAATAACATTTATTGATTAGAAGTTTTTTAATTTTTAGCTTAAACTTATTATAGTTCAATTGTTTAATACAGACAGGTAATTTATTATACAATTTTTTTCCAAGATATATTGGGGAACATTCATATAGAGCCGATACATGCTTATCTGTTGAGAACATGCTTGCATTCCCTGTATTATAATTGTGTTGATCACAGTTACGAGTACACTTATATAAGTTATTTCTAATATATAATAAGGTTTTGTAAATATAAATGCAAGGAAACGTCAACAGTCCCTTACTAATAAAGATCTGTCTACAGCTCTCTCTATTAAAAAGATTAAAAATTAGCCGAATTGCCCTTTTTGAGTTATAAACATGCGTTGGCTCCCGGAACAGTTACCCCATAGAATACCATTGTATGACAGGTGACAGTATATTAGGGCATAGTAAACATCTATTAAAGTTATTTGATTATAGTGTTGCCCAAGCTGCGATATTGCAAATATTCCACTATTCACTTTTTTACAATCATAATCCAAGTGGACAATCCAAGACAAATGTTGATCCACATAAATGACCAAGAACTTTATAGAAACCGCCGGCACAAGTGATCCCACATCCACAGTATCACTATTCCACTTTAGTTTGAAATTAATATATACAGTTTTATCAAGATTCAATATTAAATTATTTAATTTGCACCAATTATCAAATTAGTTAACAACATTTCTTACTTTAGTGGCTAAGTCCCCAGAGGAATGCCCTGACATCACCAAGGACGAATCATCAGCAAACATAACAATAAATTCCCTAAAATTCTCTGGAAAATCGTTTATGAAAACAAGAAACAACAGTTGTCCCAGTGCTGAGCTCCAAAGCCCACTCCTCGGATATCTCTCCTCCAATCCTAAGAGAAAAAATTCTGTCCGTTAAATAGGACGCCAAGAGCTCCAGAATCGGGCCCCTAAGACCTACTGTCTGCAATTTAGCCAAAAGAAAGCTTCTCTCCAAGCAGTCAAATGCCCGAGAGAGATCAAAAAAGAGCCCGGCGACAAAGTCTCCATTATCAAGTCTATAATACGCTTTCTCCATGAACTCCGCCGCTGCACTCTCAGTCGATCGTCCCGCCCTAAAACCATGTTGGTTCTGGCTTATTGGGTTATATTTATTCAAAAAAGTTACTATTCTTTCATATAAGATTCTTCCAATTATTTTAGAAAACACACACAATAAAGATACGGGTCGGTAATTATTGACAGAATATTTATCGTCTTTTTTTATATATCGGTATAATGACAGCTTTTTTTAGACTGATAGGAAAAATCCCCTTATCAAATATTAAATTTAATAGGTACACCAGAACATCCAAAATTGAATTTCTAAGGCAATTTATTACAGACAGTACCTCATCTTTATTGGTATAAAACAGATACATACTACAGTTAACTGGATTGGACAGCAAAGTGCATTCAGTAGATCTATTGTTGCCAAATTTCTGCTGTAAGATTTTATCTGTTATTTCCCGATAATACTTGGCAAAAATATTAGAGACAACTCGAGGGTCTTCAATAACCAAATCCAAGTTGTCCGTTGGACGTATGCTAATGGTTTCCGAACGCCTTACCCTACCTATACTCCTGTTCAGTAACTGCCAGGTTCTTTTGGCTCTATTTGTACCATTATTAATTAGATTGCTATGATATGATTTTTTAGTTTCGTTAATTATTTTTTGTATAGCCTCTTTTCTTCTTTGTATATATCTTGTAGAACAACATTATTCGTGTTTTTGACTATCCAAAAAAGGTTTTTTAATTTTTTGCTTATTTCAATACTTCTAGGATTAATCCAATCATTTAGGATTTTAGATTTATTAGTAAAAGATTTTAGGGGACAATTGCATTCAATAGACCAAATCAAAGCGTTCAGAAACCCATCATACGTTTGGTCCACACTGCCGCCAGCCACATATACATCTTCAAAATAAACATTCTCAAGACAAGACTTAAGCATATCCAAATTAAATTTAGATGTACTTCTGTACTGTTGAACCGGAAAGTCGGTGCTAAATGTTTCTTTAGCAAATGCTATTACTAGAAAAATAATCTATTTTGCTTATTGACATGGAACCATCTGTGCTTGTGCTTTTGATTAAGAAATTAATATTGATATCACCGCAGAGAAGCATATTATTTGAGATGCTAGTGCAGTAAGAAAGAAGCTGAAAAGCTATTGAGAGAAAAATATTTATATTGCCGCTGGGAGGGCGATATATACAAATGAGAATATACTTACAGTCTTCAAAGGACAATTTCACAGCACTGCATTCAATATGCATTCCTTCTGAAAACTTATCACAGTTGATACCTTCACCGAAAAAATGGGTCCAAGCGTTACTTCTCAACGACTCACCTACGACTTGATTTTTGTCATTGGCTTCTGGAGAAAATTACTCATAATCCCTTGTTCGATCATGAATGAATGCTTACAGGTGAAGCTAACTTCTCCAGAAACGTTATCAAAAATTTCCACAACAATCATATTTGAGCCGGCAAAACCTCCGTACCTAGATACAAAAATTTATACAATACATATCAATTAAATATACAATATACTTAATATATTTATATACAGGCTGTAACAAATTCGAGGGTGACCATTGGGATCTCGGAAACTGTAAGCGATACGAAAATGTTTAAATTGGGGCAAAGTTGCGCATTTTGCGACGGTTTTTATTTTTTTCTGACTTTATTTGAAAAGATATGGCGAAATAAATGTCACATCATCACAGCTACTTTTTTGCCTCTACAAAATGACGATACTAATTTTACGATCCGACGTTTCGTCTCTGAGTAACCATCATCAACTTTGTTTTTTTAAATAGTAGTTAATGTTTGTTTTATACTTAAAAAATTCTAAAATTGATTCTAAATCCAACGATATATAACACTTAATATTTATTTCACGTTTGGAATGGAAAAAATCAT
>MU194084.1:0-18147 GCA_016904865.1 Pissodes strobi
TGAGGTGAACAAAGAATAAATGTTTTTAAATGTATTAGTTTGGGTGTAGTTCTTGGTCTTCCTTCGGGCTGTTTATATTTTAATAGGTTCTTATTGACATTAAGTATTAATCCTAAAAGTTGAACGCATAATGTGGCGCCCGTGGGAACCTTCCACTTCCGGAAGTGTTTTTCGTAGAAATCATTTGTCATATGAAGCTAAACAAATAATTAAAAACGTTTACGATTCGTTAATAAAGTCTGGGCTTGAAAAAAGTGGTGCTGTGAAAAAAACAAGTGACATGACTAAAGTTCCGTTATCTACGGTAAAGGATATTATAATTCAAAAAGGCTTCAAAAGAAAAATTCGAAGAGATGCGGGAGTGAAAAAGTGTTTAGACGAGAGTGACAAGGATCTAGTGAGAAGAAAAGTTTATGACATGTATAAGGAAAAGTTAGTACCGACATTGGATTCCTTAAAATTACGTTTGATCTCCGATGAAACTAATATAACCTGTAGCCGCACTACTCTGTAAAATACTTTGAAAGAGATGGGCTTTAAATATTAGATAATAAATAAGACAAACAATAATGGAGTCCGAAAGATTACGCAAATTAAGATTTGAATATTTGCAGAGCATCAAAAAATACAGATCCAGTAGTAGAACCATTTTATACTTAGATGAAACTTGGTTTGACAGCCATGAAACTGTTAAAAAAGGTTGGGTTGATTGTACTACAAATTGTAAGACTAACGCTCCCTCAAACAAAGGAAAAGAATAACAATTATTCATGCTAAATGGGAAAATGGATGGATTCCTAATTGTTTATTGCTATCGGCCAAAAGTATTAAAGATTCTAGCCTAGACTACCATCAAGACACAGATGCTGAACTTTTTGAGAACTGGTTTAAAAATTATCTTTTGCCAAACATTTCAAAAAACAGTGTTATCGTTATGGACAACGCAAGTTATCACAGCCGACAACTGAAGAAAATACCGAACGGTGCAAATACCAAGTCACAAATACAAACATTTATGTTACAAAACGACATCTATTTCGAAGATTATTATACAAAGAATGATTTGCTGGAAGTTTTAAAAGCATTCAACTTTAAAAAAGAATATGTGTGCGATGATAACATGGCGAAAGAATGTGGTCACAACGTTTTATGACTACCACCAATAGAAGACATGTGGCACCAAATAAAAACACGAACAAGAGCTCTAAATACTACACCAACACTTAGTGCAAATGTTATTGAATTATTGAAAAAAATTATTTCCGAAATACCAAGGGAGAATTGGAAAAATTCTGTTAACCATATCATTAAAATTGAGAATACATATATTACTTATACACATGATATAATAGAACCTCTAATTATAAATGTATGAGAGGATAGTGACAGCGAAACCGAACTAGATCTAGAACAAAAATTTTGCAATATATAATATAAATACTTTTCGAATAAAATGCACATAATAAATAGCGAAATATGTATTATTCCGGCCCTAACACCCTTATTTCATACTCCCAAATTATTGACCATCAGGTAGAAAAAGTTTAAAAGGTATTGAACAATGTCTTAAAATGCAAATTGCGGTCAACGGTATATCTCTGAATAGACTTTACCTAATCATTTAGATGTTATGGCAACGAAGATTTCGAAAAATATGATATGATTGTGTGTTATATTTTAAGTTACGAAAATGTTAATGAGACTTCAAAAATGTATTGCAATAGGTAAAGCATTAAAGCTTTTAAACTAATTTTATTGGTTTTTGTTGCAAAGGATATAAACCTCGTCTAAAAGTTTATAACAAAAAAAAAAACGAGATACTGAAGAAATTAACGTTAGCAGTACTTGTAGTAAATCCGACGAGTTCTTAGAGGACTGTAGAAAATCATTTTCGTGTAGGTAAGACAAAAATTTCAACAATTTAGTTTCGTCGAACATTTGCACGTTGGCGATCCTCAAAGGCGTATGGATTTTTGTAATTGCTATTTGCAAATGACGGGCAGAGCGGAGAATTTCGAACGAAAAATAACTTGAACTGACGAAGTCTATTTTACAAGTTCCGGGATTTTAAACCGCCACAGTAGTAGTACCGGAATCAGGAAAACCCTCAAGTCATATTTCCTCGGGAACGTCAAGGAAAATTTGGATTTATCGCTTCACGTTTTATCTACAGCCCAAAAACAAAATATTACGAGCTTAACGGCAAATAAATATCTAGGAATATTACAAATAATTTGGGCGAAAATAGTTATGACATCCCTCTGGCACATTTCAGTGAGGTATACCTTCAACAAGATGTGGTACCAGCGCACAATTCTTGAGCAGTTCAAACCTTTATGGAAAACTTTTTTTCCTAGTCGCTAGAAATGTAACATGACCACCTATATCGCCGTACTTATCTGCATTAGATTTGTTATAGGGAGTCTTGCAAGGGGCAATTTATAAAAGATAATTATGAAACTATTCTAGAAACCTTTCTAGAATTAAAAGCAAGGCAAAAGTTTTGAATCACTTAAAAGAAATCAAAAAAATATATCAGTATTGTCTCAGGCACAATGGGGAACAATATGAACAATATATTATGAATCGTTTAAGATGTTAGTTTTTTTTATTCTAAAATATGAAGATCGACAGAAAGACAATTTTGCTGTATTATTTGTTTTTTTTTTGTTTGGGTTAGCATATTTTATGCCACTGTCCAGCAATGGAAAGAACCAGATAAACAGTGTTTGGAAATTCTCAAATGACACTTATAGATTTGAAAACTATCCACCTCAGAAAGCTAATAGATTTCATGAAAAGGATGGAGCCTCTGTCCTAGTGGAAATCACAGATGTGAGTCACAATAGACCAAGGGTCGTAGTGGAGGGCCCACTCACGTGTACGAAATACGAATACTTTTTTGTTTAATCTTGCTGGTTTAACAGCTAAAATGCATCGGAGACCAAAATAGCAGAAGTTTATTTAATATAAGGAAAAAGTTTCAATTAACTAAGGTTTTATTGATACATAATAACTATAAAATATATATAGCTGCTCTTAAAATTTAGGGAATTCCATCATAAAATATGACTTAAATCATCTTTATCAGCTATACTTTATAAGATGGTGAAGTAGATATTATACAGCATAAATCTTGAATTGTTCCTAGTCCTATTTTAAGCGTCATCTGATTGAGAGTTGGTGGTTTTCATGAATTAGTGAGTTTGAACAATATGTCACGAGTTTGTGAAAATAAGCCTGAACATATTTGGTGCAGTGAGAACAAAAATGTCTTCCACAACACGTCATATATACAAACGATATTGGTTTATCTGTTGATCATAGATATGAGGATACCAAATTTCGAGTAAATCCCACATTTAGAAGTGGTTTTAATTCAGCTTGCAAGATTTGACCTCTGAATAAAAACTAGAACGTAAACAGTAGCGTGCGGACTCACAGTCCGCAATCTAAGTTTGCAGAAGACAATTCCACTCCACCAGTTGCAAATAGATATTAATCGATTTTCGGATTGAGCCGAGAAGCTACTTGGCAGGGCAGTGACATGCTGCGGCGCAAATCGGAAATATCACCAACAGACGCGCGCGGAGCGAGAGTCCGCGCGCGACTACTGCAGGGTTAAAACCCTAAAAATTTCGATGGGAAAAGAAGTTGTCTTGATGCTATATCACGCTTTGATATAGTCTGCAAAGCACTACAGGCTTTTGACATTAAGACATGTCTCTGGCCTAACAACTTTTGTATTTATAAAAAAAAATTTAGTCTTTTAAAATAAAATCTCAAGGCAGAGGTCTATATATACGAGAAACCCCTGTACAGGTTGGACTCTGTTCATATTACTTGTTTTAATTTATTCGTAGAATTGTTAATTGTATCAACTTTAAATTTATTTGATACGCCTTTGATGAATATTATTATAGGTTTTTTAAATTTTATTTATTCTTGACAATTGTAAGAATCTATGTATTCGTAGACACGATTAAAACCTGTTATTGTCCCAACCTCATTTTGTTTCACCCCCAATTCATTTAAGTGCGCATAGAATTTTAGATTTAATTCTTCATACAATTTTAGATATTAAGGAATTTTATAAGACAGAAGTTAGTTAATATTGCATATTGAAAATATGTAGACTATAATTTAAGAGATAAATCAATCTGTTATATATTAGATGTGAACTTTTCATATTTGTCCACTTGAAAATATCACGATTTCAATTTATTTTAATATCCATAGCAATCAACAGGAATGTGAAAAAGAGAGCTCAAAAAGATTTGCCTTAAAAAATAAATTTCACAGATCAAACATACCTTCGAAACGCAGTATGTACTGACATAATTCCAAATTTGAGAAAGAAACCTGTGACCAAACACTAAAAATGTTTCTGGTTTTATATTTTTAACTGCTGTGTTATGTTTTATATAATCAATTGAATTTGGCAAAGCATTATAAATATTTACCCCGTTAAAAAGGCGTTTATTTCTAAAATTAATTTATATCGAGGTTAACTAAGTATTTTCCTTTATTCATCGATATTAGATTGTACTTCCTTCGGCTTATTAAGGCACAACCATAAGTTATATGAATTGTTAATGTCAGTAGTAAAGGTTTATAAATATTACTGTTGGTTCCAAAAACGCAATTCTGTGAATAAATTTAATAATGATATTTTAAAATCTCTATAATAAAATAAGCATATCCATAAATTGAAGTTAATTTTTTTAATACACTACAGCTTTTCTTATTCTGCATAAATCTCAAATCTACAATATGATTTTTTTAATTCCAATTGAAACGCTCATCCATAAAATAAAACCAAGGATTTTATAGAATCTAAGTATGCTATTACTTTGCTATATAAAATTAAATTATGTACAATAAAATAAATGAATGAGATGACTTATAAGAAACTCATTTAAATATTACGTTTAGGACACACACACACATACATTTCAATACAAGCACAAATTATTACCCACCTCAAAGTAATACGTTACACCCGGAGCAAGTGTCAAAGAGATATTTGGATATTTGGTGGTATACGTGGGTATTTGTGGGTACTGTGACTTTTCAGTCATTATATTGATGGAAAATCCGTCTGCCTCTCCATCGTAAGTCCAAAGTAAACGAAGAGTACTATTGGCTGTTTTATCAACTCGAATGTTTTTAATTTGGTTTACACTTGTTTCACCATCAAATGTTATTCTGGCTGGGGCAGACTGATTACTTTCAAATCTTCCATTAAATGCTATAACCTACAAAAATTGTTCGTAAATTAAATAAACCACATAAAAGTGCGCGCAGAGATCTATGATAAAAATGCTACTTTTCTTTAAAACAAGTGTTTTCGTTCATAATTCACAAATATGGGTTAAAACATGTCAAGAGCCCTTTTTCAAACCTTAACTTTTATTTCCTTAAAAATAATGTCAATAATGTTACATTTTGTCAAGTCGACAGTTATTGTTTTTAGATTTAATCGTATAATAGTACATTGTGTAACCAGTAGGAAAAGCAAAACATTCCTGGACGATTGTGGTAATTGCTGGACGAGGCCAGCACACACAGGAGTCCAGGAATGTGCTTCTCCTATGAGTTGCACATACTATTTTTTATCCGATCGGAATTAATTAGAATACGTATTTATAAAAATAGAGCCAAATATTACTCTAAATAAGAACGGTATTTTAAATTTAAACTCAACATAATATCAAGTTTTGAATCGAGTGAGCTTAGAGTTTATTACGTAACTAAGGAAACCACAGCTAAATCTTGCTTTTGATAAACGTCAGATCTGACAAACAAGGTGTTTAATGCCCGGTTTCTCAACATTTCGAGTTATTCAATTGATAGCTATTAGATAGATAAAGTTGTCGAACCAACAACTTTATACGGGTTTCCGAACGTAAGCCCAATGTAAAAATAACTCCAAATAACAATCAAATTGATATCTTAGTTCTAACTCTAACTGTAGGTGGAAATAGCAGCAACAAACATATTTAAAGATTTCGTAAACCAAAAAAGTGTTAATTCAGGAAATGATGTATAGATGGAGGACTAGTGAAGACAACATCGTAAGCAGATCTTGAAACCGGCTATCCGTTCACCGAATCACTGTCCTTAGTGTCCTTTCCTTTGTATTTTTTCTCGGTTGAGGTAATGTTTAAATTATGTA
This sequence comes from Pissodes strobi, assembly GCA_016904865.1. Taxonomy (NCBI): domain Eukaryota; kingdom Metazoa; phylum Arthropoda; class Insecta; order Coleoptera; family Curculionidae; genus Pissodes; species Pissodes strobi. Next base: position 6,179 of record MU194084.1, read on the forward strand.
CTTTTAATAGCAATTTAACAAATTTTCGGTTTTATGAGTTTATATTTATTATCGGCCACCTAAAATAATCTCAATAATAATAATATAATATTTATAACAATTATTTAAAAATGGATTTCTTTCGGTACATTGATTAGATGAACAGGTAGTCAGGACTGAAGTATTATTATTTGCATTTTGATATGGGTTAGGTAACTGAACTTCCCAGGTATTTGTGTTTATTGATGTATTGTTTAAGTTAAGAATTTGCCTAGTTTATTTGCCTATGGATTAAATTGAGATGGAAGCTAAAGACAAACGTGTACGCAACTTTACAGATTTTGACAAGAACATCTTTTTTGAAATCATACAAAATTTTGACATCCTATTGTCGGGAATAAAAAAAGAGATTGAACAAATGCAAAAAGACTGAAGCTTGGGAATCAATTGCCAGTTGCTGCAAGGCAGCTGCATGATTTGCTGTCTCGAAATTATTTATCATCATATTTTGCATATCGATCTTCTCTTTCACGATAAAGTCTTGGGCGTACTATATATAGTCAACAGCACGGGTAATAAGTTTAGAAAAGAATGCGATAAAAAAAAATTATTTCACTCAGCTCCTATCAAAACAGTTAAAAACAAAACTACTGCTACTGACGGCCTTCGCCGCCACCTGTTTTTGTAGGGTTTTTCTCCTCTGCCCCTCAGCCGTCGAACTGCATCAGCGACAAATCCGACTTTACCTACCTAACTATATCGATATATTCCTCATTAGAAGATGTTGACGAACTAGAATATTCCATTTTACTAGTACTATCGGTATTGTTTTTAGAATAAAAAGAATTAATATTTTAATTAACAGTATCAACACAAAAGTTTGGTTAGATAATCCAACAGAAACTAATAAACGATACTATAATACGCTTGCGCTGATGTTATCGGACAGATATCTGCCCATTCTGCTTAAGATATCCTTTAGATAACTTATGGAATAGATAAGCTTTGTTGAATGGTTTAGAAACCCAATTTTGGGATTATGTACAGTTTATAGGCTTCATAACTTTATTTATAAGATATCTGGTACTTCAGAAACCGGACATAAATGGGACAGAAATGTTGTACGTAAAGTTATTGCATGTTGCCAAGCAACGAACACAATATACTGGAATCATGACTTTTACGGTGAGAAAACACATCTCGGAAAAGTATAGTTTTCCGTCCGATCGGATAAAAAATATTTTCCATAAATATACTGCTGAATTGTGTAGAATAATATACTAAAATATACTTCTCGAGGTTTATTCCTTTATTGTGCCGTTCATGACCAGTGTCTCAAATTATTAATATAAAGTGAACTTTGGTAAATGTACAAGGAAGGGAATGTAAGTTACTTGAGATTTCTAAAAGATAGAAAATAGAGAAAACTAGGATTTTCTTTACGCTCGTAATATGTTAAAATCGAAACATTTAGTTTATTCAGCCAAAACTCAAAAATCAACCTTGTGTTGCTTATATTTTGAAATCTAAAAAGAAACTCTCATTCGTCTACAAGTATCCCATTATTATTACGCCATTCTATGATGTCAACGTCTGTGGATTGACCTTAAAAAAAATGCGTCATCTACATAAAATGCAAATTTTGGAGCTGACAGCCAATAACTAGGAAGCAGATTTAAAAAATTAGAATCAAATGCGACTCGACAGGAAGCCTTGGGATATTCCTGCTCTACGGTTGGAGTTGGTATATTTTTCCTACAGCTCAAGTGCTTTCTCTTCAATTTTGTTCTATAAAGATATTAAATAATGTAAAATAAAAAGTAACAAATGGCTTCTGCGATCGAACGGTATACTTACCACAAACGAATACGATCGGTTATGTTGAAAATCTGCTGACAAAAGATGAGAAGTTTCATTGCCGCTCAATCTCAACTTGATAGGTGGAGACTCTGCTGGCGTCCATATAATTTGGTAAGTTTTTATTATGCCATTGGGATTGACAGGTTTATTCCAAGATACTAGTATGTGCGAACCGTTTTGCTGTTTTGCTTTGACATTGATTGGTGGAGACGGAATGCCTAAAATCCATAATGGGTGTAAACAAATTATTTTTATTTTCTTTTATGCTTTATAGACACTGTGCAGAACAAGAATTGTCCCACAACTCCAACTACCAACCTAGAAGAGGTAAAACCGGTAACGTTGGGATAAAATCTCAGTCAATGCTTTCTATTGAAACGGTGTTTTGTAACTGTAATACTGATGTGTGTAAACATATTGCGTAACATTTGTCCAGATCGCAATCACGGATAAACTTTTTACAAGAAAATGAAAGGGATTTATTGTTTAGTTGTTTACTGATTTCTCACAGTCTCCGTGTAATGGTGGCATAATAAGGAATAAAGAAATAAGAGACTTATTTTCTTATCGTTTTCACGTGTTTTAATATTTTTTTAGGATGCTTTGTATTTAATTAATATTGAAGTGATATCTACGTGATAATATCTGTAATAGATCGAATTGAAGTGTGTTTGTGGTACTTTGCTTGTTCGAGTACCTACTACCAGCATACTAATTCAGCAGTTTGCTGGTTTGATGATCACTACTTTCATTTTAATATGCCTAAAAGTGTTGTATTCGTGCAAGAAAATTGACTTATAATAGCACATTAAAAAAAGAGGAAAGCGGATAGCTTATATCAATTTTTCTATTTGCCAATGATGATAATTTAAGACAGAAATGAATAGATGCGATTCCCCGTTCTAATTTTAACCTTTCAAAAATCGTCGTAGTTAGTTGTAAACACTTTCCCGAAAGTGACATTATACGGGAAGATAAATAGCACATTAAAACAAGAGGCAAGCGGACAGCTTATAGCAATTTTTCTATTTTCCAATGATGATAATTTAAGACAAATGAATAGACGCGATTTTTCGTTCTAATTTTAACCCTTCAAAAATCGTCGTAGTTAGTTGTTAACACTTTCCTGACATTATATGGGAAGATAATTACATCCAGCCTCATGGAACTTTAAAAAAATGGTGTCCCTGTATTTTTGCCAATTCTGCCCAAATATTTGTCAAAAACCGTCCAAATTTCTAGAAAATCAACTGAATAACGAAAGTGAATACATTAATTGAAATATTTGAAAAGGCCGAATTAATTGAAAGTTTTCAAGATTTGATTTTAAATGTGACTAACAAAATTATTAATTTTCTAAGTCCGTATTGTGGCAATACAGAACCCCCTATTACCGATTATATAGAAAAATGGTTAGAATATCTAAACAATGCTTTAAATACATAAAATTGGTACGCGCTCGTACGAAAATACGAAGCGACATCCATTCCGCCATAGACTATCTGATTCTGTTCGATGCGGTGTTGCAGTCACTTGTTCACGGCTAGTCGGTTGTGGCTGAACAACCTCCTGTTATCTCGCAAACGAAACATTATATGAAAAGTAGCCCTAAACTGGAAAATTATAATTCCCGACTAAACTGTAAGTTGGCGCCAGTCGATAGAAAATTAAAAACTGAGATCGAAAAGTGTAACTCGTTTTGCTCTAAGATCAGCGGTGTGGAGTGTACAGGTATAAAAGTGGTGAAAATTACATTTTTCACTTGCCATTTGAAAAATAACTTTGATATAGAACTTTTTATTGGACACTGGATATTCATTCAAAAAATATTTTGGAACTTGGCCCCTAACAAACAATAATTACCGTTTTAATTATATTTTTCTAATAAATAGTTTAGGTGTAATAGAAGATGGGAGATGAGATGCAGGACTCTGTATATTACACGATAAAGTGATATAACATTATAAAGAAACTTCAAAAGAATTAAAGGAACGATTAGCAAACTAGGTGGGGAACATCGGATCAGGACAGCGAAATATTAGAAGACCAGGAACTATATGGCTCAAACTTTCAACCAGACGAGTTTACCTAAACAGACCTGACGCTATATCCAGAAATCAAATAGATTTTATTACTAAGAAACGCTTGATTTAAAATTATATCAAACCCGTTAGTTAATTGATAGAATATTTCTATTACTGTAGCCCAAACCAAAGAAAATTCTACTAAGATGAGAAGGCGCATTCATATGGGCGCGCGTGAAACGACTTGGAGACATCAATGCGGTCACAATATTTTACTTCGCCGGGGTAACCCTCGAATAATTCGAGCAATTCATGCGCCACGTTGCCAGTATTGCTTATATATTACTTTTGGAAAGAGTGGAGATACTTTTATCGGTTAAGGAAGGTCAACAAATAGTTTACCATGAACATGGATTTTGGGTATGTGCAGTAGGATAATTGTACTTCTTAGGAGAATTGGGTACCACAAGAATGCCAGTCGCTTAATCATTAATAATTTTGTTTAGAGGCCAAGAAACAAGAGGGAATGGTGGCAAGGCATAAAAATAAGTATCTCATTTAAATTCAAAGGCGTCAATGAACCTGGATTCGGGATCAGGTCCCCAGGATACATATACAGAGCATTTTGTATTCTTTTAGATAAAACAAAGTCAATAAAATTAATGGTGTTCCAAAATGTTTGCAGTGTTGAATACCTAAACTGTCTTTGTTTTAATTCATATTCTGTATCTAAGTTTCATTCTAGACAAAAATGTAATGGCAATATAACATTACAGGGTAAAACAAATATTACAGGGGGGAGATGGGTCAATTTTGAGCATGCGTTGCCGTATGTCTTAAGTTAAAAAATCAATAATAATTAATGGAATTAAAGCAAGTAAAGGTAAAGAGATAGGTAAGCATAAAAAAAAGGAAATTGTGAAAGATTTTTATTTAAATGATTTTTATCTACATATTTATGACTAATTTTTAGCAAGGGAAGTTCTGAGATTTTTTTTATATCACTTATCTGGAGTAAATTAAAAATTCAAAAATCCCTAGGTACTTTATAAGCTCAGTGAAAATCTCATTTTATTCTACTTAAATTAGAAATGTAAAAACAAATTAATAAACATGTTTTATGTTTAAACAAAGCAATTTAAATATCTATGCCCTATTTCTGGAATAAAACCTGACAAACACATACAACTGACATAAAACGCAATTGCAAATTTAACACTTTTGCTTTGCACTTATTCGCTAGCGTTTCAAATATACAGTACGTTCATGAATTCTGCCACAAATTCCATGCCCCGTATATTGTTGTTTTTTTTTTGGATTGCCATTTTCAACATTTTAACTGGATATAAATTCCAAATGGCCTGGAATAGATCCACTTTTCACTTTTGTTTTTCGTAGCCTATCACCTATTCACTTTTGTTTTTCGTAAACTATCGGAGGTATTAATATTACCTCCTGATTTGACCTTAATCGACTTTTCCGAGAAAATTTTATTTCTATTTAAATAATCATATACTATAGATCCGTTCACGCTCAAAAGTTAGCGTGGTGCTTATGGAGAACGGCGTTGCCAAGTTAACGTATAGTTTGTAAAGTGAGCGTTGATCGTTACGGCATACCTAGTCTTTTTCGCTCAAGCCACCGTCAATCGGGGGTGACAGAAATTTTACGTCACGGACGTACGTTAAGCTGCGCATGATAGGATATCGTATGAAATTCCTCATCTGTCAAAGTGTCAAATATATATTTATTTCAAGTTCATCCAACGTATTTCCCTAATTTTATTTGTGATTGTTATGGCCGTTGAAAATGCTTGGACAACGGTACACTGAAAATGAGCAAGTTCTCATTTTAAAGCTAATAGACTATTTTAATCGCAAAAAAGCAGCAGGAAAAACGCTTTTACCTGTGAGTGCAGTATATAATGTAAGTTGATACAAAAGTGCAGTTTAAAAAATATATAAAGAATAGGATCATCCTATTATACTACTTCTTAAACATAGTCCTATTCGTATTTATCATAATTTTAGGTTTTAAAAATTGTTTTTAAGCGTTAAAACGCGACCATGAGAGTTTCCAATTAGAGAAAGGAAGGCTCTTTCTTTAAGTATCCGGTTTGGTGCTATGTCATTTTCCTTAAGAAAGAAAATGATACATTGTCAACTTGAAGTGTTCTTTCTTAATTTCACTGTCTAAATTTCGAGATGAATTTATAAGATCTCAATCTCAAAAGGAAGGCAAGTTTAACAGCAATAATTATAAAAAAGGTAAAACTTAAACTTAGGTTAAAAGAAGGTATTGTTTTTAAGAAATAGAAATTATTATTATTAAGTTGAATAAACTAATTTAGATACCTATTACGAAATACGTTAAAGATTAATATGTGTTTAAGGATGGATTTATGTTTAAGGAATTGGATGATTCCACCCTTATATATCAATTTAATTACGGGTCTGGTGACACATAGGTTGTGTCGATTTTGCAAGTTTTCCTTTTTTCATTAGAAAGAGGGGTGTCCTATAGAGTAGTTTTAGCCAAAAAAAATCCGAGGATCCGCCACATTTGAGCCGAAAAAATGGGCCCAAATTTCGAGTTTTTACACAAATTTTCAGCACCACTTCGCAAAAGTACTAGAAATATAGATAAAACACACTTGAAAATCAATTCTCGGGTGAAAATATTAACTAGGAGACGTTTGCATAGAACGAGAGGCCTCCGTTTTGTCCCGATCCTAATTTAAAGCGACTCATAGCCCCATTAAACAAAATTAAATTTTACTTTCAAATATCCTTCTTTTTAGTACTTTAAAATCAATGTCCCATTTTCGATGGTATTACGGGGTATCTCACGAGTAAAGATGGAGAGTTGCGATTTTCTCAATACTTTCCTACTTTTTTGTGAATGTATCAAATTTTCATAGCCCGCTTCGCTTCTGAGATACAGGGCGAAATTAAAAATAATGCATTTTGGGACCCCCCTCGAATCTCCGTTATCTTTTAACATATCGCAAAGCTAAAAAGTTGCTCTTATATACTTTTTTTTACGTAGAATCCAGTGGCGTAGTCAGATTTGTGCTGTGAGCTGTCAATTTTTAGCTATAACCAAACTTAATTTTTTTAATATTCTTTCGTTTCATTGGAAATTTTATCAACTTTACAAAAATATATAATACATGATATGTATTTTAAATAATAAGCCTAAAATTCATAATTTCACAAAATGTGAGTTACGACACTCTTGATGAGTATAGTATAAGCATTATCTTTTAAACAACGGTATAAGTATTAGTAGACAGAGATTATTAGAGCAATGGAATGATAATTTTTTATTGGCAAGACTTGTCACTTACAAAATTTATATTTGCTGTGTAATAATTGTATTTTTTACGATGGCTGAAAATGAAAATTATCAATATTTTGAAAAATATGACGTGCTTTATACAGAGCAATGAAAACTCCCGTGAAGCTTTTCAGCTATATTTCAATACGTTTGTTTGAATATTTATTTACCTTTTGCCTTATTTGGGTTTATTTTTTATTTAAGTATCATTTTGATTTATAGATATCCCGAAAGGAGGCAATCTGGTATTTTAATGTTTTCCGGAATAAAGAGAAAATTAGTAGAACATAAAACGTTTATCCGGCCCCTACCAAAAACGTATAATAAGGAAAATCGCGGTAAGGACGGAGGCAGGTTCTACCATTTTTTTTATTCCGGAAAACATTAAAATATCAGGTTGCCTTCTTTCGGGATATCTATAAATTAAAATGATCCGTAAAAAAAATAACCCAAACCCAAATAAGTCAAAATGTAAATAAATATTCAAATAAACTTATTGAAATATAAAGGGATTTTTCGCGAATTGGGTTTAGATTATGCTAATTTGTGATGAATTAAACTTTATACGTCATATACCTATCCCCACCAACATAAATGTATGATACACTGGAGATACTTCGGTTTTGTTGGCAAATGCGAATTTCTGTCTGATGCAAATGACATAACCCAAGCAAAACCCACTCCAGACCGGATTATGCTTGGCTAACCTAACGATGACATCATCAACATTTCCCCTACTTTAGGTTATGTCTGAAAACGTTAGATTATGCTCAAAACCTAAGCCGTTTATGCTGGATTAACCTCGCGAAAAATTGCTTATAGCTGAGGTTTCACGGAAGTTTTCATTGCTCTGTATAAAGCAGAGTAACATGTCATATTTTTTCAAAATATTGATAATTTTAATTTTCAGCCATCGTAAAAAATACAATATTGCAAAGTAAAAATAAATTTTACCACTGACAGGTCTTGCCAATAAAAAATTACCATTCCATAGTTCTAATAATCTCTCCCTACTAACACTTATACCGTTGTTTAAAAGATAATGCTTATACTATACTCATCAAGAGTGTTGTATAGATACATTTTGTGAAATTATGAATTTTAGGCTTAGTATTTAAAATACATATCATGTATTATATATTTTTAAAAAGCTTATAAAATTTCCAATCAAACGAAAGAAAAATATACAGGGCGTTCCATTAAAAAATACAAGAGTGTGGTATAGAGACACATTTTGTGAAATTAAGAATTTTAGGCTCATTATTTAAAATACATAATCATGTATTATATATTTTTATAAAGCTTATAAAATTTCCAATCAAACGAAAGAAAAATATACATTTAAAAAAATATGTTTCTTATAGCTAAAAATTGACAGCTCACCGCAAAAATCTGACTACGCCACTGGATTCTACGTAAAAAACTGTATACGAGCAATTTTTTAGCTTTGCGATATGTTAAAGGATAACGGAGATACGAGGTGGGTCCTAAAATGCAATATTTTCAATTTCGCCCTGTATCTCAGAAACGAAGCGAGTTATGAAAATATTGTTTATACCATCATTCTTTTCACAAAAAAGTAGCACAGTATTGCGAAAACCGCAACTCTCTATCTTTACTCGTAAGTGAGATACTCCGTAATATCATCGAAAATGAAACCCTGTACATTTGCATTCACTCACCTAAATAAAAGAAAAATATAGACATTCATTGAATTACACTATTCCATTGTATATAAATATTTACAAATATTTCACTTCTTTCATGACACTCCTCTCGCTTCGCTCGCTCCGGGGGAGCAACCAAGCAAAACTAACCCAAGGCATGCCCAAAATGAAGAAATAGAAACAAAATAATTTACATTTACGACTGACAAATTTTAAATTTTTTTCCCATTTTGGGCATGTCTTAGGCATGTTTTGGTTAGTTTTTGTTGAAACAAACAAAGTAGAAAACTTAATTTGGCAACCGACATAAATAATATGAGCGTAAAAAATTTTTCAATCTAATAAATCTTATTTGACATATTTCATCGTTTGTATCCAAAATTTATTACGTTCTTCAATGTCAATCGAATTTGTGCGAAAATTTATAAGAAAGCGCTGCATGCTACTCGTACCTATATTTTGCTTTTAAGTTTAAGACAAGCCTTAAATAAATATTAAACGTTCTATTAATGAAATGAGTATATAGTATTTTAAATTAAAAAAAATATGCTTTCACTAAAAAAAGGAATAGGTACCTAATTATAGCCTTCTAGTGTTTCCAGAAAAAAAAACTACATTTTAATATGGCGTTTCATATTTTTCTATACAAAAATCTCCTCAAATATGTCATAGTTGTTTCTGGACACATTGTATAATAAATAAAATATGTATGTACAAGAACAAAATAATTTTTCGTACACTTCGGATTTTTTAAATTAAATTTAAGGTTAAATCTAGAGACATAGAGAGACGCATTTTAAAATCCTTTACAGTCTACGGCACTATGCTATATTAACCGTTTCTTTTTGAAAATTTGGGTTAGTTTGAGTCAGTTTCGTTTGGTTGTGCCCCGGAGCGAGCGAAGCAAGCGGAGGGCCATACGTGAAGAGTTAACAGTACTCTGAAGTGACGTTAACCCACCAATAAGAAGCGGCTAATATAGCATAGTGCCGTAGGGCTGTAAAGGATCTTATAATGCTAGAGAGACGCCCGAAAATGCCAAAATGAAAGGAAATAATAAATAAATTTGAATTACAGGATGTCCAGGGTGCATTTTTACGCTTCCTAGACCGTGAACGCTACTGGTTGCGCTGACCAGGGAGGAAATGTAAGGTGCGCCAATATACTCCGTTCTCTAGACAGTGGGCGCAACGCCAAATGTAGCCCAGAATGTTAACGATGTTGCAGAATTACCCATGTTTTTAGGGCCCAGCGAATTGCGTTAATTTTTTTTATTTTAAAAAAAAATAAGATAAAAAAAAAAGAGAAATGCAAAGAAATTGAAGGATCAGAAAAAAATCTGATCTAAAGAATAAGAAAAATGACATATAAGGCGAACGCAAAAAAACCTACCAAACTGACAGAGGCAAATAACCAACCAATATTAGGAAATGAAAAAATAAGTTTAGATCTAGTATATTACACAACTTTTCAATTACATATGATCCAAGACTTCAAAATAAAAAAAGGGTATAGGAAATGTCAGAATACCTAAAAGACAAATTACTAAAAGTATTACAACAATCTAAAAATACCAGGACCAGACAAGATGGAAGCATAGCAACGTTAACAGAAATGTACTGCTGAAGTTATTTACTAACATATCACTGCAAAAAAATCAAACGCAAAATACTGTGGTGACGTTTGACATAGGTTAAAAATATTCCTACAAATCTGGCATCCACTCTTGTGAGGTAGGTCGATGCGTTGGCGGGACAAATTCAGTCCAGCTTTACGGATAACCTTCGAAACACGTGAAGCAGGTATAGAAGACAAACTCTAGCAAAAAAGAAATCACCCAACACATATCATACAGATAAGTCGAAATACGCTGTTCATATTAAGCAGCTAAATAATAAAAACACGACAATAAACATCAGACATTTATATTGACACCAAACAGACACTTAAAATTTGTTCAACGAACAACTGAGGAAAGTAGAATATTACGGCTGAATTTTGTCTCCAATGCTTCTAAATCACAGGTTCTAACTGCCTTCTGGAAAAAGTCTAAAATGGTGGTTGAGATGAGATAAAGGTGAATATGATCATCACAACGTATCCCAAACTAATTCAAATTACCTCTAGTTGCTACTTAATGAAATGAAGCATATAATATGAAGATCAATAAAGCAGATGCATCAGCGGCAATAAATATAATAAAGCGCCGCAATTTGCGGATAAATTGGCAATGTCACTTTCGTTCCTGCGTGTGCGCCATGTCTTCGCGATGCAACCAGTCAGTTGTATGTGACCAGAATCAAGGTCGATACTCGTTCTAGATAATTAAACCTCATACTCTAATGTTGCACACGACGGCAGGCTAGAGAGTTGTGGGAAGAAAAATAAACTGTATCACCTGGAATTTAAATAACTCAGGACTTTTAATATAACGTTTATAACAAGGTACACCTGTTGATGCAAATCTTTCAAATTGAAAATATCATTCTAAATCAAATCCCTTAACATTTAGCTGATCAACCGTACGGCCAGTCGCAAAACTTTAAAAATCAACTTCTAGACTTTGTGTCGGGATAAAGAAGGTATTCTATTTCAAATCTGATATAGAACTTGTGTGTTACAAGAAGCGACCACAAACCTTTTGGACTACTTCGGTCCAGGAGCCCTTTTGGAAAACGTCTAATGATCATAATATTAAATTACACACGATATTTTATTATGATTTATAATCTAAACTATGAGCTGACTTACCTTCTTGAGTAAAAGCAACATGATATCTGGCCGGTGGAAAAACGATATCTTTATTCTTCTCTCTCACATATACGGTCATATTATACTTGGTGAATGGTTGCAAATCATTAAATTGGTATTCCGTTGCTTCGATCCAACTTTCGTTGTGCCACTTGCTTTCTCCAATTTTATTTATAGAGGGTAAAAATTCTAATTTAACGTCGAGTTTAACTGGTGAAAACGCCCAGTATAGAAGCAAAGTATTGTAATCGGAACCTCTCATGTCTATTCCCATTTGCATAACCTGTTGAAAAACAGAAATAAGAAATAGTACAGCGACATGTCACAAAATTAAATAATAGGTATATAT
>JAEQML010065801.1:0-20588 GCA_016904865.1 Pissodes strobi
GCAAGAAAACCACGCCCTCAAACTATCGCCCAATTGCCTTGCTTCCAATAATCTCCAAAGTCATGGAACGTGTAGTCAACCAGCAACTACTCAAGTACCTCGAGAGCAACAGAATAATCAGCGATAATCAATACGGCTTTCGCAAAGAGAGATCGACAGGAGATATATTGGCCTATGTCACTCATATATGGAGTAGGGCAATTGAAAACTACGGAGAGTCTCGAGCGATTGCGTTGGATATTTCAAAGGCATTCGACAGAGTTTGGCATGACGGACTGCTCAACAAACTGCCGTTTTTGGGACTGCCCGCCTCTCTCTGCAGCTGGCTGGCCAGTTTCCTTAAGAACCGATCCCTACACGTTGCAGTCGATGGACACATCTCGGACACATTCACCATCAACGCGGGCGTGCCTCAGGGCGCAATACTTTCACCAACTCTGTTCCTCATCTATATTAATGACCTGCTGATCGAAACGAATAATCCTGTTTACAGTTTTGCAGATGACAGTACCCTTGTCTCCCACTTTAGATCAGAAAAACCCTTACCAGCGACTGAGACTTATCACCGCAGACAGGAGCAGATTACAGCAATTAATCATGACCTGGAGAAAGTTCAAACTTGGGGCGACCGAAATTTGGTCCAGTTCAATGCAGCAAAGACCCAAGCAGCAACGTTTACTAAGAGGGCCAATACAGCGGGCCCTGACATCATTATGGCAGGATCGACCATTCCTTCATCCTCGTCAATCGGGCTGCTGGGTGTCTCGGTCAACAGCAATATGTCATGGCATGACCATGTTGCTAACATCTCAAAATCAGCGTCCCAGAAGCTTGGTGCGCTATTTCGCAACAAAAAACTCTATACACCGCAGCAGTTGCTCTTGCTGTACAAAGCGCAAATAAGACCGTACTTAGAATATTGCTCACATATCTGGGGTGCCGCACCAAAGCATACCCTAAAGCTGCTGGATTCCATTCAGAAGAGGGCTGTGCGTCTCGTCGGCGATCCGGAGTTGACCCGGAATCTGGATAGTCTGGAACATCGGAGACATGTGGCCGAGATGTCTCTATTTTACAGATACTTTCACGGCAGATGTTCACAGGATTTGGCCCGCATAATCCCGCCCCTGGCAACTCCTGTCAGACAGTCCCGACAGACGGCAGGAGCGCACCAGTTCGTCGTACAACTAGAAACACCTAGAACATCGCTTTACCAGAACTCCTTTGTCTGGCGCACTGCATCACTGTGGAACTCACTTCCAGGACATCTGTTTCCCACTAATTACGACCTACAAATATTCAAGAACCGTGTCAATCAACATCTTCGCACACACACCGCTCGTCGAGCGCCATAGGATCTCCCTTTAGTGTGTGTGCCACTGCCATAAAAAAAAAATACACAAGGGTATAATTTTATATTCATTGAGAGGAAAACTTTAGATTATGATATAACGATATTTTATAATATATTATGTAAATGCTACTTGTATAGCAAAGTTATTAAAAATGGACTGTATATTTTACGTTAAAGATAGATTTTATTTTATGTAGCAATAATAAAACAGCCTAATCGTCGTCCTCATAATCATCATCTTCATCCCTATCCTCATTCTCATCTTCAAACTCTTCCTCCTAGATTTTATATGAAAGCTTTATAAATATAATAATATTTCATGTAAGTTGTATAGTAAAGAAATTTTAACACTCAATAGGTTACGAAGGTTAACTCGTTAACAAACTGTGGCAAACAAATTCTAAAACTAATAATAATAATTTTCTCGACACAATAATTAAGCTTTATAGTTATTTAACCCTTATTTTAAATAAACAAAAACTATAACTATTCGTATTGAAAACATGTTTTCTAAGGTATAAGTAACAAAAAAGAGCGCATACTAAATTCTAAATCAAAACTGTAAAAAATTGATCATGTCTAAGAAAACAACAGCTGGTGTCTCAGGTGCAATCTTCAAAATTCCTAAAATACCTGCTTTGAGCTCTCTTCTTGAATTGGTTTTCCGAGATCTTTGACGAAGGAATGGTTCACAAAGTTCGCCAATAATTTAAAAAGGTCGCAAAATTGATGGATGGCACATGAATTATTGATCGAAGGCATATCCACAATTCTACAGAACAGAGCCATGGACCAGCGTTGCGTTCTTCTGCTACAGAGCATTTTTCGATGACAGCATCCTCTCCAGATCTTGTATTATTATAAAAGGCATTAGTTTCAGGTAAACCATCGTTATCCCTCGTTATAATACCTGTATTGTTTTAAATGGTAGAAGCTCTTTGGGTATTTCATAGTTGCAAAGTAAGTTAATTTATTTTTGAAAATATAGTCCGTGAGCTCAACTGAGAAGTATTAATTATCACCCGTAATATTCCTGTTGCTCTCAATTATAGCCTTACAAAGATGAATGACAGCTTGATTTGGAATAAGGAACCTCTATTTTATCCTGTAATATTCTGAACCACTAAAATGTACTAAGTAAATATCACCTTGTCCTAAGTTTGAACTTGAACTTGAAATATGATATATAAACCTTCACAGTTAATTATAAACAACTAGAGCGTTCGACGGGAGCGATTTTAATCCTTAACTTTGCAGCCATCAGCATTTTGTAGAATATAAATACGCAGACAAACGCCAAATTCATTAGGCTTTCGGATCTCTCTCAACTCCGCTCAATTAGCTGGGTGCATGCACACAGGTGCGTACCCTTCTAGTTGTTCTATTCTGCAACCTCAATATATGTGAGCACCTGTGCATAGGTACAGGGTGATCAGCTTCTCACCTAACCTGAATGTACATGTACATAGTTACACGGCACCCGGGGGGATTCTAAATGTAGTGAGAGTCGAATCTACGAGTAAAGTATCAACATTTTCAGTAATGGTATTTTTAAACGTAGTGCAAGTGCCTTAGAATTATGTGCCAAATTTAAATTAAACTATTCCATCAATGAGAGACGCTAAAAGACTTACCATATAAATATTAAAGCAAATACATAAATAAAAATCAACCCAGCTCGCATAGACTTTATTAATAAAACAGTGACCAAGGGCCTGGAAACATGTTAAACTAAGTCTCCCTCGAGAAGACATGCATTTAGTATTAATTGGGTATAGTGTAAACTCTTAATTCGTCTATAACACGCATTTATTATTGCTCACGTACAGTCTAACCGTTGCTAAGTTTGTTTGTAAATAAACTTGCTATTGTTTTTATCAACGTGTCTCCTTTATTATCTCTTCTGTCCTGACGTAGAGCGATTCCGAATCTGAGCTATTCTCGTGCACGCTAAGTAAGGTCACGGATAAAAACCCAATAGGTGACAATATCCTTTAAAGGATCAGCGCTCTTGCCGCACTAACTATTAGTGTTGCAGATAAAGAACTTTGGAGCATCAACAACGCATTGGACTTTAAAACCATATTTTAAGGGGAAGCTCGGTAAATATCATTTTGAACCTACATCTACTTCTAAGGCCCACCAACATTTCATTAACAGTTGCGTTGACTTCCAAAGAAAAAGCAGTCTGTGAATTTGGATTAAATTTCTCGAAGATATGGTGAGATCGCTGTAGCCGGATCAGTTTATACCCTAACCTTCCTCTCTTCATGAGTATCGGACCTCAGACAAGTCAATAAAACAGAAAAAATGTCTCGACCAATCCCATCTGTTGATAATATTGCTTCAATAGCTTGTTATTAGACTCGACAAAATTAGCTAACAGCATCCATTTGTTCCAACAGAATTTGTTTCACTGTGTTCTGTGCGATTCTGATTACCTGGCTTGTTTCGGAATTTTATGAATTTTTAACTCTTTTTCATGCACTACAATATCCATATCTTGAGTAAAATTTGCTGTCATGCTTTCACCGATGCAACTATTGGTAATGCATTTTTATTTTCTGGGAACTTCAATATATTATAGTGTTATACTTATTATTCTGAACAGATAGCGTTGGGCGCCAATTTGTAATAACTTATATTCCGTTCTAAAGTTGGGTGTAAATTTGTATCAAATTAAAATTAAAAAATAATAATTCTACAATCAGATAACTTACTCTGTTAAATAGACACAACTTTTATCAAAAACTCTGTTGAGAACACATCCAACAAAGAATAGTCTACTACTAGACAGCACTTACCCAGAACTATATCAAATTTCTTCTTTCAGCACCATCTGTAGAACACCTACGCTAGCTCAGCTCAGGTTGGTCCGTTGCTTAACTTTTTTCACTAAGGGCCAGTTTCTTCAAGTCCAAATAACTTTATTCGTAGAATAATTACTATGGCTGCAATTGAATTAACAATCGTTGCCACAGTAAATATTTGAAGAATAAAGTTATCCGTGCTTGAAGAAACTGGCCCTAAACGAATTTCAAGATACGAGGTTATGAAAATAAATCAAGACAAGTTATAGTCAAAGTCAAAGTTGGACGCCACCAAGTTTAGCTTTATTGGCAAAGCCCTACTGTTATCATTTCGGGCACGGTTAAAAAAAAAAACTTGGAAATAAAATGAAATTTAAACTCCAAAATCGGATATATTTACCTGTCGTAGTCTACGTTCCACGTGCTCTGTTATCAAACAGGTTCTAGGACGCTAATCCAAATAAAATAACTTCAGAATTAAGGCCAATACCTTTATTAAAAAAAGAAAAGTAAGCTCCTCTAGCCGTATAAAATTTACCTAGAACTAACCCAAACACACCCTCCTGTCAATTTGACAGTCTAATTTGAAATTTTAAATATGTGACAAAAAATTTATAATTTTGAACATTGGCACTAACGGTTCACTCTGCCCGAACCCTCCAACCGAGACGGTGATAACTCTTACCAGACGTTACCACTAATTCAATTCGGTTAGAATAGCCTCTCCGTAAGCCCAAGTTGCAAGCTTCAAAAACTGACCTCGGACTTGACACTGACAATTATTAGCCAGCCAGAAAAAAAAATGGTCCTTATTCTGACATCCGACCTATCTGCTGTCATCAAAAAGAAATCTACAGGATAACCCAGATTGTGAAAAATCCAAATGTAATAAGGCGTTCGGTCTATGCTGTGCCTATGAGTACGGGTTAATCGCCATCATAGCCCTTGGTTTAGTCCAACCTCCCTCGTCTCCCAGAAGCTTAAATCGGCATACAAAACTTATTTCGTTTCAAAATGAACTTTCTCCTAGAGAGCTACTCAGTCTTTCCAGGAAAACTTTTGGCCACTGAAGAAAACAACTGCCTCCCAAAATGAATAGCAACCTATTCTCCCGCTTTCCCCTTCCTTCTTGATTAACAAACAGAAAATTTTGTGCACACTGCAAAATTGTCTGACTGTCATTGATCTAATTACCTTAAATGACAGGCTCCCTGCTGCTGTCATGAAACTAGTCAGGTTTGGCCTTATCGAGAAATGATAGAGATGGTTATCCAAGCGATATACCTATCTATAATATTTTTTATTGCCAAAACTAAATATAATATGTTCTATGAATAAAAAGAATTTACACCTGTAACAATGGGCGGGTGCTCTCACTTTTCGAATTGGTTCAGTGGCTGTATCTGTTTTTATCGGTAAAATATTTCTTGTCTCGAATATTTCTGCCGTTGTCCTCTTCACTTTCAACAACTTGCATTGCATCTTGGTCGTCAGACACACTGTCATAAAGTACTCTCCTTGTTTCGTGATCACTTGTAATATCTGCTCTCAAGTTTGCTATCTTGGTTTGAACAGTCAGTTTTAGATTTCTAAAACCATCTTTGCACAGTTTCCCCAAAGTTTGAATCTATAAATCTAACTTTTCCTTAATTCGCAGACTTAGCTGGTAAATTGAAAATATTACACTAACTGCATTACGGAGTCCCACATATTATCAGAATTTTATAAAATTCACTTGTCTCGGTGATAGACTGATGTCGGCTGGGCACACAATGGGAAGCTCCTGACCAAAATATGCAAGATGTAAGTTTATACTTACTTGCTAGAGTCCGAGGGATACCGCAACGCAACGGTTAAGAGTTACTAATAACTCATGTTCGGCTTCAACAAGGGCATTAAAAAATTAAAAAATGATCAATTGCAAATTGACCGAATTCATCACATTTGGTTATAAATTCTGTTACATAAAAAAAATTAGAGAGTACCTACAAGAAGATTCAACATAAATTATCATAGAATGAACATAAACTCCTCAAAACACTCGTCAAAATCCAAATTGCTACGAAAAGGAATGACGAAGTTCCTTATCGGGAGGCTATCAGTCATTGTGGTTCAATATCAGTCGAACATCAAAATTGATCTATATAAATCTACGGTTGGTAACAGTAAACTAAGCTACTTGGATCTTCATTTTCGAGACTTGAAAGCCGAGGATGTAGACGTCTTTCCGGTAATTTCCCATCTTACGAGTCTCTTATCCTACTGGATCAGAGGAGTGCCCTACAAAATTATGAACAAATTAAAAATCAAGCTCTTGGAGAATCGTGTCGAGGAGTCATGAAGCAAAAGGGTTGCCTCTATTTGGGAAGGTAAATATGTATTTAGTGTGCTATATACCAGAGGTTTTCGGTTTCGAACCACTATAAGTTTCAATAACGACGAAAAACATTCCAGTGGGCGGATGCATAATGACATGGCTCTATTGACTAGATGTAAAGTTAATAGTTAAATTTAAGGTTTTAAGAGTTAGGCGTAGTGAGTCGAAGTTTATGACAGTAGCATTTCAGGACTCAGTGGTTGAGGTTACTTAAGACTTCAATTATTTAAATTAACAGATGATACAGATGCATCATGAACATATCAGGCTGAAGAAGTCAATAAAAGAAGGAAAAACGTCAATAAAAGAAGGAAAAACGAAGACGAGACAAATGTCGTTGTATAATTGGGATTCAAAAGCTACAGGGTCTTGGTAAAAATTCAAAATATAATTTAGTGTTTTTGAACGACAGATCATATGTCTAGGGATGTACTCTCACACTATACGTGACTTACGTACAAAACTTAGACAAATGTTTAGTTTCCACACCTTTGAGAAAATAGTACGTGGTGGTGGTGGTGGTGGTGGTGTTGGCATTTATAAAAAACAGTCAGTTATTGTTTGATGCAAGATGTGGAATATGTATTTATAAAAACTAAAGTTGGTCAATTTAGAGACATGTTTGGAAGTGTTTGGAGCCCACCAAGATCAAGCTTAGATAGGCCAGTTAATCATATACAGGCTATTTAGAACATTGCTGGGAACGATATTACTACTGCTGATAAAACAGTATTAAAAGGAGATATGGAGATATTTTTTGTGTTGTTATCGTCTTGAGTTTCATCATTTTTGAGTTTTATCATTTTTTTTTCAGGATGATAAGAGCTCAATTCTGCATATATGTATTTCTAATTGATATGATAGCCAATCATACTTATCCGTTTCTTGTTAAGTTCAGACCAAAACTAAGAAGGAAGGTCATAGGAAAAAGCTACCCACATAAAGTTCAAGTTCACAAAGAAAGAATGAAATATATGAAGGAGTAATGTGCGGTGCTGAGCTGACTAGTAGACAATGTTATAATGGCTGTTTCAATAAAGTTGAGGACCTATCAATGAGATTGCAAGAAATTTTGGAAGTTGAGCGGTAGATGACAGTAACATTAAAATTCGTTATGATAGTTAACTGGCAGTGTCTTTGAACATTCAAGTTACTCCTCAGAAATGTGCAATGTCATTATGTGATACTTGCCACCGCGGATAAAAATGAGTGTCAATTTTTAAGATACAATTTTATTAAAATTATTGTACACCCATGGCGCTATTCAAATACATATGAGAAGAAAATTAAGCTACAGTAGTGTGGGATACCCATAAATAATTGTGTAGATATCCTGATAGGGAATAAAGCAAAAGGCCAAGCTGGAAGTAACATTGGGTCAAATTGGATTTATACCAAGAGACAATTTATGTCAAGTAGCGAACGATTTACTAATTATCGATACGTCGAGCAGGATACCTCCAATGAATACTTCGCAGATATACGAGGGGGCATATTGATAATAACACAGCTGGCATCTGGCGACCTAAAATACGTTGCCTCAATAGACGAGTTAATCGAGATTACTTATAATATTTTGATGTATACTCTTTAAGAAGGTAATAGATCCAGAAACCAAAGATCAGATCAGAAGTATCAAATACTATTGAACGAATCAACCAACTATAATTTAATTTGGCTTTATATCATGCAACAATAATTAGCTACTGAAGTTGATTAAATGGTGCTGGAGTAAAAAATAACTCCTACTTAAACGTGGACGGGTGATATTAGATGATATCAGACGTCTAACCGTAAAGAAGATTCAACTCAATTAAAACTGACTCATTGCTAAAACGTTGCAAAATAGAAGCTGCGAGTAGTTTCAATTAAACCACCGAGGAAGAAAGTTCGCGACAGCGTTTTTTCCTGGAAAATTTACTGGCTTCGAGTTAAAAATCGCTTAATGCATTAATGTTGTCCAGTTTCGCGAATGCATCATGGCCGCCCGCAACCTTAAAACTGGAGCGAAATAAAATATAAATTAAAGCCGAAGTTGGCTGGATTCATGCTTCGATTGTCGCGAGACTTGGCGACACTTGAAAATTGCTACATTGGAGGGCCTACTATGGATGAACAAATGGTGGCGCTTGCACTAATAAAACTCATTTGTCTGAAAAATTGCATTCATTTCAATACGGTTGAAATTTCAGAATAAGTATGTATGTCTAGACTAATAAGTTAATAAAGACAATAAAAGCAAAGCTACAAAACAGTATATTGGTATTTCACATTATTTATGATGCACTGAATAAGTGTTGAGCTAAAGAGGATCTGTGAGAACATCTAATTGTTACAGGGTCACATTCTAAGAGGCAATGTAGAGAGTTCACATAACTCATCCACCGCTAGTACAAAATCTGGGGTTTACCTCAGGATTTGGTAAAGGATGGCTGGGTATGATTAGGGATTGTAGTCCCTCGATTTCTTCCTTCTGGTTTCCAATTATTTTGTTGTAAAACTTGCACAAAACAAAGAATACAATGGAAATGAATGTACAGGTGTTTGAAAAATTAACAACAATTTCTATTTTTTCTAAAATATCGTATATTTCATGGACTTAATTATTTAGTGGAAACTATTTCGACAAAGAAATAATAATAAGTTTTAATGCTTTCTAATTCCGTAGTTTGTAGGAGTTCCGCGATGTGCTTGATCCGCATTTTAAAAGAATTTGACTTCCTATATTACCTTGAAAATATTAATGATCTTTCGAATAACGACCTTTACAAGATATTTTATTTTTATTTTAATTGCCTATTCATATTTTCTGAGTCTGAGGTCTCTGGTTATTGGTTATAACTTTAATTATAGAAGTTTTAATAATCCACTTTTCGTACTTAAAGGATTTATTAGGAAAATTTCAGTTTTAATCTTGTTCTTATAAGACTGTTCGAAGTTATAAGGGTTACACAAACTTCTTTTATAACTATTGGCGATATTAGTTTCGTTATCAAATGCGAGGTTAAAAAGTACATATTTTGCTGCTTTATTTCAGTAAATTAATATTTTTGATGATTAGGTTTTTGATATTGGGATAATCCAGATGGAAATCTATTTTCCTTTGTTTATTGGCCGATTTCATTTAATCTGAAAATTAGTGGGTCTAAATTGATAATGGTTTTGTGGTTGATATATTGGTATTTATGGGAAATTATCATTAATAGATTGTCTAACAAAATTACTGTTAAATTAGGAGTACAGTGTGCAAAATTCGATGCTTGATTATTCAAAGAATTAATTGGCTTTTGGTGAGCACCTGCTTTTGTATTTAAAGCTGTAATTTTAGATTTTTACGATCCGCAGCAGGGGCAAATGCCTATTTAAGCGACAGTACCCTGTCACAAGCCTCTTCAGAGCCAGAATGACTCTCACTCTACAAAGCACTGTATCACACAAGGATAGCCCAGCCAGCCTCATTCCTAGAGCAACCTGCCATAGATTATTGGCTCGCACTTCGTTGTGTTCCTTAGAATGGCAACGGCCTGACTATAGGGCAAACTTATTACAGGCTCAGGTTTCGTTAAATGCATTGCGAAATCCTGTCATGCCAGGCGATCGGCCATATCCTTCCCCGGGACATTTTAGGGTCCCGGAACTTAAACACAATTGAGCCTATTGTGCCTGGCCAAAGCCCCCTAGACGTTCGTACCCGTATAAATAACCCTTATCAGACTAAAGAGCCGACAGAGCAGCTCTGCTGTCCGTGCCGATGTAGATATCTTTCCTCCTGAATGCTGCTCGAAACAAGTTTTGATTCCCACATTTGAGGATTGCATACATCTTGACCTGGAACACGGTAGCATACGCCCCAAGAGAGATTCAAAGCCTTGTCCCTATGGTTTCTCTATACATACCCGCTCAATATGTCTATTACCGCTATCCTTTTTGAAGCCATCCATGTACCAGACGATCTCATTAACCGGACGTGGGCTGCAATCTGCTCCCAACCATGCATCCCTATCGAGTATGTGAAATCTGACGGTTCTACTTAATCTGAAGGTGAGCAATATGTTGTCTGCTCTTATTAAGAGTTGTGCCCTGCCCTTCTCCAGACTTTGATGTGCCTCCTCAGGCTATTATTGCCCCTTAGATAATCGAGAATTTCAGTCTGTATGCAAATTGAGGTTTGCATACAGACTGAAATTCTCGATTATCTAAGGGGCAATAATAACCTGAGGAGGCACATCAAAGTCTGGAGAAGGGCAGGGCACAAGCCTCATACTCCAGGAATAAGTAGAGGGGCGTCAGACAAATTAGTATCTCAAGAACTCTGGTTGGTGTAATTTCCATGCAAGCTAATCTCTGAACTATACCTAATCCATGATTATTTTTAATTGTTTATATTAATTTCAAATTGATTAATAATTCCTTCGATTTCACCTTCATAGTCCGACATTAAATTTTAGTGCCAATTTAATATATATATTTTCTTGAATTATCAGAATAATCCATAACATTAAAAAATAGATTATTACTTTAATATTAATAATATTCCCATTTCAAATACTTTCTGATGCAAATTAAACAGAATAATTCGGTAAAATATCGTGAATATATATATAGAGGTTGAAAATATATGAAATATAGCAAAAATCACCTACACTAGTATTAAAATTATTCTTTTCATCCATGTAGCAAATATACTTGCAGCTTCTTATCATTGGCTGGCTTCGACGATGCTTGTTCAACACCAGGTTCTAATACTAGCTGACTTTGGCGATGTTTGTCCTCTACCAGATCCTAATATCAACTGGATTTGGCAATGCTTATCCTCGCCGGGTCCTTATGTTCTAACTAGTTCTAGTGATGTGATGATTCTGGCTGGATTTGGCCCTATTTGCTCTTCACCAGTTACTAACTTTATCTGGTTTTCGCGATGCCTGTCATCCAACAGACTTCCCATTTGGTGTTCTTGGGTCATTCGGATTGCCAAATTTATTGGTCGCGATTTTTGTCGATACGTTTTGGCAAATCCTACCGACTGCACTGATCTGGATGGAGAATCTTAGATTAAAGATAGTCGACAGTGATTATTTTGCTCCTACATTGAGTTGTTAAAGGAATACACGCTTTTCGGTTTAATCTTTCGTCAGTGGTAGGCCAAGTAATGTTTCTTACTTTAAATGATTTTTTAAAATGTTTTAATATTTTCTATTATTAATAGTCGTACGTCCTTCCGAGAATTGGCTAGGTATTTATAAAGCCAAAAAAAAAAAAAAGATATTTTTTCTCGTGAATTACATTACATTAAGTATGAAAAAAAAAGCTTTGAAAAGCTACTCTTTATGGAAAAACATTGATTGGCCCACCTTTAACTACTGCATTGGTTGCATGCTCTATAAACTAATTGTAAACATTTAAAAACATGGCCAAGTTTCGTAAAAAACTAATTCTAAAGATGTTTTTTCGTAATTTTTTCACAAAACTTTCCTTCTTCAAATATCACAAATATACCTACTCTAAGGTTTCGTGCAACGTGTTTGGATTTCGGCCGCTAAACTCTAATGTAGGCTTCAATTCATTTCAAAACGGAAACGCCGTCCCCTTATATATTACAAGGAAAACAGTTCCCATTAATTGTTTTCATATTTTTTTGGAGAAAAAATTTTACTGCACCCAATAAGCGACCGGAAATAATTAAAATTAAACTATAATTTACAAGTGGGATAATACGACGCTCAATTTCGCACATGTTCAATTTTAATGTCATTAAATTTTTATATGAACTTTAAGGCGCGTTTTTTGGTTTGACAGGCGACATAGGAAATTGAGTAATTATGGCCCGAGAATTTCACACATATACCAGGTGATATATACAAATCACCTTTCAGAGATGTCACTTTTTATTACTACGCCGCGCCGCGCCGTGCAGTACTGATCTTTTGCTTCAAATATCTATTAAAATGTATACTTTTTGTTGGTGATTGCTTTGGTTAGCTCCTATTAACCCTCTTTATGTTCTGGCAACTCAGACTGGTTAAAAATGGGTACTGAACTGTAAGACGAGGATACCTTGGCGTCCATGGTATCTTTGACACATGCATCATTATGATATATGCTTTTATAGCTCTTTTTACGTTGATTTTAAGTTTTGGTTATAGATCTAAGGCACTACAAAAATGCCACGAAGCTATCAAATGCCCAATTAAAAGAGGCGGTAGCTGCAGTTAGAAGAGTTATGTCTCAGTGAGGTTGCCCACAAATAAAATAAATCAAAACAGGTCGTAATGTGAAGGTGTTTACCAACATTCACCTGAACTTGATTTTGTTATCCATTCCATAACCCAAATTACTTATTTCAGTGTCCACTTCGCTTTGAATATAAAATGTGTGCGGGCAGCTAAGGGCACAACAGATTAACGGCTGTTTTGCCAATATATGAAAGGTGCTAAGAGGAGCGTTGGTGTTTAATTATCTAGATGCAAAAAAGTTATTGCCTCCAGAGGTACCAGAAGAGCCGAAGGAGTGCAACCAGCATTCAAAAACTGCTGAAAGTATAAAAATATATGGAAAAGCTGACAGTATTCTCTAACCCCTTATGGTAATTTATAAACCTGATCACCTATATGCATGGAAAACATGGAAAACACCAAGAACCTGCTTATGCCTATAATAATAGCAGGTGATTCGATAGCCACTTTTTTAGGAATGGATCTTTGATGCCTTGCTGCAAAATATTAGATAGATCGACTCGTCCAGGCCAGAAAATCATCATAGGGGGGTAGCATGGCTTTCCATCTCTCTCCTAAAGTAATGCAAGAATACCCCCCTATACAGCCACACGGCGTGATTATTTCTGAACCAATGAAGAGAAAATTACGTAAAATGTTGGAGAAGTGGAGCAAAGAAAGCAAGTCTTCCTAGTGGAGCTATTCCAAAAGAAATATTCTTTAATCTTTTGTCAAGGCTGGAATAAATCCTAACGTTGTCAAAGTCTGGTTTCAATCTTTCTCCCAGCTGGCTTCTGCCCTTTTGAGTGGAATGAGGTTTCTCAATTGTGAAATTGAGTTAGCAAGCCGTAAATACATAAATAATAGTGTTGTTGGTCATTTACAAGAAATATGTATATCGAACAGACAAAAAGTTATTCGTAAACGCAGTAAACATGTAGATCACGGCAAAGTTCTAGCACCTGATGAAGCAGAAGCTGAACAAGTAGAAGAAAGTGAAGACCTTAATAGCAGAAAAGCAGGAAAGGAAAGAGAGAGATGAATCTGGAGAAGAAGGAAAAAAGTTAATTGAACTACAACATGGAATGTCTGTTATAAAACGTCCACGTTATAAATGTCCACGTAAATAATAAAACAGAACAACGTTGTTCTATTTGCTCAAGAAACTCGTCTGGATCGTCTGTGTTAAATGCAGTAGTTGAGTTTGTGGATTTTGTAGTGACGAAAGCAAGATACCTCCTACGTCTGCCCAAATTTCCATGAATTGGATTTTGACAGTGATGAGCACAGTTTATGCCATATGATAAGAACCTATCATGAGCATCTTATTATATGCAATTGAAAGTGTGTTTTTAAGGCTAAAGTGTTGTACTTGTAGGAAAAATTTGGATCTAGAGTTTCTTTCTTTTGACATTTGTTTTTCATGAGGGTTTCGAAATTTAAATTTAGTTTGGGTTCATTTCAGTCTCCTATGAAGGTTGTTTGGTTTTTACAGGTGTTTATCTGTTAAATTAAGCTCATTCATCAGATTAATAAAAGAAACTTGATATAGAAATTATCTTTGTATTGAGTAAAAATGGCATTACTGATTGTACTCTTTCGGCAATGGAAGGATTTACGCAGAATGTTCTTCCAAATATAATATGCAAAGATGAATTCAAAAAAATACTATGGAATGTGCTAATTAAAAATCTGGCTGTGATTTTCCAGAAGGAAGCAAACAAAAGAAAATACGATAAAGTTAGGAAAAAGATCACTAAATATTCTTCCTCATCTGCCTGTCAATGGATACGAAAATCGTCTTACGACGAGTCTTGTGATGGGCCCGTTAACCTACAGAAAGAAAGACAAGCATTTTTCCATACAGTGAAGAGCTGAGCCTAGTTGAAAGTCGACGCTTATAAGTGGCGTTATTTCGAGAATAAATTCCAGAACGTTGGTATCAATACCATATACAATATAGTTGGTAAAATAAACTCAGAATTCGCATTTTCACGAGAGGTGAAATAAAGAAGGGATGATCGACAGGACATGATAACCCAGGAAGGAATAATTAATGTAGGCATTGAATCTGTAGTCGTAAGAGATCTTGCTGATGTCGTGAAAAAAGTTCAGCAAATAGGCATTAAAGTAGATGAAGCGGATTTCTTCCAAATTGGACTTGAGAGCGCGTTATGGAGGGTCTTCCGGAGATAGTGATGATATAGACAACTTTTAGATTGATCAGAACCCCTATGGAGATAAGGATAAGAAGTTGACACATTCGTTCACAAAACGATATATCGAACCTAAAAAATTACTGAGATAGAAAAAAAAATGTGGAGGAAAATTCCGCCTATGTTGAAGTGCAACTTAAGGATGGGG
This sequence comes from Pissodes strobi, assembly GCA_016904865.1. Taxonomy (NCBI): domain Eukaryota; kingdom Metazoa; phylum Arthropoda; class Insecta; order Coleoptera; family Curculionidae; genus Pissodes; species Pissodes strobi. The sequence continues at coordinate 15,118 of JAEQML010065801.1, forward strand.
CTGCAATTATAAAAAAATCTTCATTCTGCTGGCTCGAACGGTCGGGTCGTATTGTAACTAATTAGTGTTGCCGCTTTTTAATGAATATCTAGCTCAGTCGCGCTAATTTGTAAAGATAGAGCAAAAGTTAATTTATTTAGTTTATTTGAGTATGAGAATCTTTGTCACTGAGGGTTAGTTTGGGTTAGGTTGGGTTAGTTAGCCTTAACTTGTCTCTTTCACTAACTATATTTCTTTATGATATTGTGGGCGCCAGAGCTCCATGAGACAATGTAAATAAAAAATAATTATTAAGACATCAATAATTATAAAGATAAGAACATTAAAAATTAATTCACGTCTTAAAGAACTGGATCAATCCTTTAATAAATCAAAGAATATAGTTCTAAAAACAATATATATTAATTTAACAACAAATTTACAAGATGATGAGGTTTAACAAAAACAGATTAAAATCTATACACACAGATGTAAATACAACTTATGAGGTTTTGCTTGGAATAACCTAACTAGCAATGTAAATGAGAATCAATGTAAACGATCAAAAAATTTAATGATAACAATTTTGGTCTAAGCAGACGATCTTTCTTTTGAGAAAGATTACCTATTTCCTAGTTGGGACTCCTACCTGTTCGCACGGCAAAGCTGTAAATGGTGTCTTCATTGCGTCAGACGCTCTCACCAAGATCGTTACATGAAAACAAGAATATATAGGTCTTAGACCAACTAATACTGCTTATTAAATAATTATTCAGGGGAGTATCCTGTGGACCTCAGTTTGACATAGGAGGTTGATAACTTGAAAATTTACTGGTTACAGTAGATATAATCAGAACTTAAATTATTATAATTTAAAGTTCAGCAAAATTGTACATAACCATGATTAAATAACAATATAACTAATTACTGTTACTCAAGTTACTTCCTTTCTTTCTTTGAGATATGAAATTCAAAGGAAGTGATGATTGAAATTAAAAATTTAAAAGAAAATTATGAAAAAAATATGAAACTTGTCTAACATTGGTTCTCGGCAACTTCAAATAGAAAATAATTAGATTTTTATAAAAAAAATAGGAAAAACGAGGTATAACCTCTCTTAAAACATGTCTAATGACTCTAGATAAGTAATTTCTTTACTCAATCTATAAGTATGGCGCTTGGCACATAAACAATAATTTGACGTAAATTACGTCTCAATTAATTAAAGATAGAGATAAGATAATCACTATCTCGCTTGGAGATAGGAACTTAGGTAAACGATAAAGAAAAAATAAACCAGGTAAATTTACACACATGTGCTTAAACCTCTTTTATATGCCAAAACAATGCAGGCACATCATTGATCAAACGTGACACGATAAGTGATAATAATTATAGTTTGATGTTACAAATAAACTGAAAGATTAATGAAATAAGCCTGAAAAAACTATGACCAACAATACTACTAATTCTACTCAAATTCAATCAACTACCTTTTACAGGAACAAATAAAATTCGCTTTGAGAATCTTCCAGGTAATACTGTTCAATTTAAATGAAAATATGTAAAATCATATGTATGAGCACTAAACGATGAAATAATTACGTTCTCTATATATTTGGATTAAACTATTATCAAGATACATGAATTTGACCGATAAGATACGCAATTATCCACCAAAAAACGGTATTCAAACCTAAAGATCACCATAAAAAATTAAGATGTTGAAATCGTCAAGCACTCGAAAGTGCAATATAAAAATGCTAAATTCTCGCTTTTGCTAAATATACGTCAGTGAATTGGAAACAATTATTACAAATGTATTTGAAACATAAAAAGATTATTGAAAAATACGCCGGATTAATAAAATATTTTGAGATTAGAAACTAATACCACTTACCGTGCCAACGTCTGCACACAGGATGATATGACCTTCCTTTCAAAATTTGTGTGTTCTACCTATTTTAATTTTCAACACTTGGATTGGGCAGTTTAAATACACGTGACAACCGTTGTCAAACTAAGGAAACAATCAACATACGCTAAATATAGCAATCTATTGTAGATTACAGCCATTGAACAACACTCTACGTTCCTCAATTACCTACTATACGATATACCCGTTTCCGAATGGCACTGCCTATCAATATACTGAACATTGAAAACCATTGATAAATAGGTAGAATTAATGGAGCGGAATAGACTGATATTTGATAACATATATTCCGTTACAGTATCAGTAATGATCACTTCGAAAGATTTATAGTGGGAGCAACTGACAATAAATTAGCAAAATCTAAATTGAAAAAAATAGCGACTAAAAATCAACCCGAAAAATCCTAAGCACAAATAAACAAAGAAAGGAGATATTGAAGAGATCGTATCTGAAACGGATGAGGAAATAGCTAAATATGAATCACATCGAAAATCAGATCAATCATATGATGGAATCCTCGGAGGAACAATGGTTTATCGGAAAAGTTTTAATGGAAACGAATTCAAAGTCAATTTTTTAAAATCAAACAATAAATGAGTTTGCCTAGCCTAGGAATATTTCTTTTATTGCCCTCTGAAGCTAGCAGGTACTTTCACTTGAAGAAAGCATGATCTAATAGCCATAGAAAAAAATATAAAGTTTTGCGTATCTAGTTCCTAAATTATTTTACGAATATCACAGTGATGAAACTTGACTTCTGCCATGGTAGTGTTGATGTTCGATATGGTGGGGAGATCCTTGCCTTGGGGAACGTCTAAGGTAGAGTGCGATGAAAATATTTTGGCTAGCATGTTTGGTTTTTCCTTAGCTGTAGTCGCCGTGATGCCACGTTCGTCTGTCAATGGTGGGAAAGACGTTTTTGTGAATTTATTACTTACTGCCTTTGCTACCGACTAGAAATTCCTTGAGCCAGTGGGGCATTGCAGAAGTTTACACCTGATGTTTGAGCCAGTTGGTGTTGTGGACATTGAAATCTCCCAGAACGATTATTTCTGAATTGGGGTGATCGATCTGTATTGAGTCAAAAGTGGTAGCTAGTGTTGTAAAAAAGCTTTGGTAGGCTCTATAGCTTCTAGGGCGATAGAGACGACATATAAATTTGGTTAATCCCTTGGCGGTGAACTTGAGCCATATGACGTCAAGGTTGTTCGATTCGAGTATTTTCTCGCGGTGACATGAAAGGTCGCTTCGAACAAATGGCCCAGGAATTAGTCTCCGGAATATTTTAATCCTGGAAGCATCATCATGTCCATATATTCCTACTGTGAAATCCTGAACCAACATCGCGGGAGCAGAACGTTATTCGGAGAAACCGCTTAGCACTTACCAGTTGTGGTGGGTTGGTCTTTCACTGGACGATGCGAGTAGGCCTATGCATCAACCACCTAGGGCCGCTTCCACTGTAAGCATCGGCCTCAGACTAATTTCTTTGATGGTCCCTAGTCTGGCAAGGGTAAGAATGGGGTTTGTTGGGTCATCCCCCAGTGATTAGCTCCAGACCTTGTACTTTGGTGTTCTCCAGCCTGGAGGAGGACGATGGGATTTGATGGGCCACATCCCGTGCGAAACTCGGAATGACGGGGGCGTCACTCCCTGAGAGGTATTAGTGTAAAACATTTTGGACGATGGTTACCCTTCGGTTCTAAGCCATCAATTATGTTCTGAAAGTAACCTCAATGTTCTGCCTACTTTGGCATCCATTTTTTCGCTATGATATTTAAATATTTTTTAAACAATTTTGTATCATTTATAGTCTTGAGGACACTTGTTACAATGGCAATTTTAGTTGCGAAATTTTAGCAATCGTTTCAGAGCTATTGCAAAATGTGTCAAAGTTTTATGATATATCTTCCAACGGCTAGACTGAAGATTGAATACCCATGCATGGCAGACCGGACGGCCATCATCGTTCGAGCAAAATTCTGATCGACTTCGATAATTTTTTTGTTTAAGATTCAGCTCAATTACCGCAGTAAACCAGAGTTTCGATGCCACAAAAATTTGCGTTCAAAACATTCGTGCCATCAGCACGGTTCAGAACACTTGATCTAATTGAAATATCGTTTATTATAGGTTGTCATACCGTGTAGTCTTATAATAATTCGTTCCAAACCGTAGCAAAATTTCACGGCAATTTTGAGGAATTTGTTGATATAAAAGTGTTTGACGCATTGTTGCCATACAAAATCCGTTTTTACTCATTTCTGAGATCTCTTTGTGTCTGATCGCCCAATTTCCAGTAGCGTAAATCCTTCGGCATATTTAAACACTTTTCTGATGACACCAAGATTTTTATGGTTGTCTTGTCAAAAGTTAATTACGTTTAGTTGCAGCACATTAGTTTAACGCGTCCGTATGCTCCGTTACTTCTGTAATTATTACGAGCTGTATATATATTTATACGCGACAGATGCTGGCCAAATTGAATATTTAGATACCGAGAAATGATTCATAACTTTCATCAATTGTGTTGGGGCGCCTCACATCTTTATCAGACCGGTAGAATAATTACTTCGTGCAGTTGGTAAAAATGGAGAGTAATATAGAAAGTTGTTATTCAAAGTGCATATACACAGTATGTTCACGGTGTGAGGTTCAAAGAGGAAACCATTTCTTATTCATGACTAGGCTTAAAACCAATTTCTATTTCTAATCGAATTAAGTTCGGGGCTTGGAACATTCGTCGAAATGCTAGAAATGCACTATACAACACAGCTTTAACCACAATTACGAAAAGGATTTTTTTGCACTCGACGCGTATTTTGCTAACCCTTGCTCGTTGTAAATCGTCAAATCCTAAGACTGAGCAAAAAATCGACCATTGACTGTTTTCGGGCTTTGCATAAAAGGCAACCGTATCGTATAATTTTATCCCAAAGCCTCTGCGCCAACAAACACAAACAATAAAGGAAAGAAAAAACGAAAATCGACTATTTACACGGACACACTAGAAAAGGAAGCAATAAGACAGGAAACACAAGAAAGGCAGAACAAACAGGCAGTACAAAAAGTTAAGAAAAATTTTAATATATCTGTAAAAAGAGTAAAATTTTAGAGAAAAAAAAGTACCAGGAAGATAGAAGATCCGTCCGATGAAGGAGAATATTGTTATCTTGTATGTGTGGAACCTTATGGCTCTAGCAAGCCAGAAGAGAGATGAGTTCAGTGCCGAGGGTGCCACCTATGGGCTCATGAAGAGTTCACTAAACAAGATGAAATTTATTTGTGTCATAACTGTGAGTCTGACTAATAATTGAAAATTGAACTAGTTCCTGTTTTGTAACAATTATATTTCAATATAAACATAGTTAATCCTATAATTATTTGGTTTTATTTTTTGGTATTAAAAATTTTATTTCGTTTTTAAAAATTATTATAACGTTTTTATAATACTTTATTCAGTAAATGATATAAAATTGAAAGATTAATCGAATACCTACTTACCTGTATGAAGATTAATCGTAATTTTCCGAGCTTGTCTTCCGATATGATTACA
>MU194085.1:9340-20588 GCA_016904865.1 Pissodes strobi
ATGTGTATACATTTTCATATTGTTATTAACATAATTTACATAAATATTTCTTCTAATCTCATTGATAATTAATATTTGATGGCCTAAGATGTGTATACATTTTCATATTGTTATTAACATAATGTGCATAAATATTTCTACTAATCTCATTGATAATTAATATTTGATGGCATAACATGTGTATAAATTTTGATATTGTTATTAACATTATTTGCATAAATATCTCTTTATCTTCGTGGATAATTTATATTTGATGGCATAACATGTGTATATATTTTGATATTGTTATTAACATTATTTGCTTAAATATTTCTCCTATTTGCATTGATAATTCATATTCGATGGCATAACATGTGTATATATTTTGATATTGTTATTAACATAATTTGCATAAACATTTCTCCTATTTTCATTTATAATTCATATTCGATGGCATAACGTGTGTTTATATTTTTATATTTTTATTACCATAATGTGCATAAATATTTCTTCTATTTTCATGGATACTTCATATTTGATGGCATAACATATGTATATATTTTGATATTGTTATTAACATAATTTGCATAAATATTTCTTTTATTTTCATTGATAATTAATATTTGATGGCATAACATATGGATATATTTTGATATTGTTATTAACATGATTTGCATAAATATTTGTTCTATTTTCATTAATAATTAATATTTGATGGCATTGCATGTGTATATATTTTGATACTGTTATTGACATAATTTGCATAAATATTTCTTCTATTTTCATAGATAATAATTAATATTTGATGGCATAACACGTGGATATATTTTGATATTGTTATTGACATAATTTGCACAATTATTATTTCTTTTATTCTCATTGATAATAATTCAGATTTGATGGTGTACATTTAATGAAATCGTTTTATGCTGTGAACAACACTGCTTTAAATGAAAACAAAAATGTATTGTTTGCTGTCTTTTCGTGCTGGAATTTTGGTTTTAGTATGACTGTGATTGCAAGTAAGAGCTTTTGTGAAATTACTAACATTTTCCTACCCTGACGGGAAAATATCCTAGTTATAAATGTAATGATCATGCTAGAGATATTGGCCCTAATTTCAACTTTAGCTGAGTAGCCTCCGTATCCCAGGACCTCAGTACCCTCCAGCGGCGACTGGCTGACTGACACCCCTTTTCGGTAGTGTAGTGGTTATCACATCCGCGTCTGGCACGCGGGAGACTCGGGTTCGATTCCCGACCGAAGAGCTATCTCTTCAGTTTTAAATGTATTGTTACAAGTGTAGAACTACAAATTGTGGTACGGAAGACAGTAATTCAATTAATTATAATACTAATAGATTATACAGCATAATTCGGTTTAGGAATTAAGATCGAGGGTTTCTCTGCCGTACTCTTTCCCCTCGTGAATTCCAGGCTGAGTCCGGCACGCTTTTCTTTAATAAATTAGGCGTATTAGGAATCTGTGGTTTGATTTACATGACGCACCTTTCCCTCAAATTTCCCTAAATGTGTTCCGTTGAAGCGCATAATGAGTGAGTAAAATTGTGCAAGATATAATAATAACACAACGTAGGTATTGGTCCTCTTTTTAATCCATTTCTTTTTAATCTAATTTGACGATCATTGGCAAAATAAAGGCAAACCACAATTTTACTTATCTGATTCAACTATGTTGAATCGACCCGGGTACGTTATACTACAAGGTAATAAATACTTTGGCTGAATCAGCAGATAATATATATAATTTAGTTTTAATTTATAAATACGACTTTGATCGTACCTCGGGACAGTCAGAATTTAAACAAGTGTTTTGAAACACTTGCACTCATGCTTCTATATTTTTTACTGGTTTGGTAACTATTAGATGATTTTTTTAAAATAACGATCTCTGAAATACTTGTATGGCAAAATTGCAGGCCCTCATCAACGCGTTTCTATCGTCCAATTAACATTTATTCTGTTCATGAGGCTCCTGAATTAACACACAAACACAAAATTTGAATCATCAAATTAAAGATTTAAAACCCTTTTTACAGGGAAGGAGCTCTTAATAATTTTCAGAATCATCATTTTTTAAAACGGTTTAAGCACATACAAATGATTTTTATACATGATTTTTGTCGTTAGTCATAATTAATACACTCTATATACAAATATAGATGATCCAAAAATTCAACAAAAAAGCATCTTTCTCTAAAATACGATATTTTAACGTGTAATACTTAAAGCCTTTTATGTCTTATTTCTGCTAAACCTTATTATGACCAGCTTTCCTAGAATTTCGACCAGTGTGCGCCGTGTCAAAGGTCGCCTGCCAATATCCTGCCGGTTTTCGTGCGGAGAAGGAGACACACCGTTGACGTGACGCCCCGCGGAGAGTGAACCTTCTTATCATATGGTCGGTGACGCAAGTGAATAAACCGCTCGAAAAAATTATTATTGTATTCATAGCAACGCGCACTGTAGAAACAGACCGACCCTAGGTATGCAAATTAACAAAGAAAAGGTCTAAAATAATTAAATCCACCGGCAAAATTAGAATACACTCGGTATTATAAAAAGCTTTAAAAACGCACTTTTGCAAGCAAATCCCGAGACGCAGGTAAAGAGACGGTCGAGTCAAGCCTTGGAGATACGGCACACTTATTTACGTCTCTTTTTAATACATTTTTCTAATGTGTGAGATCGGAATTTTAATAGCCTCTTGTCGCACTCACACATCAAATGGAGACTTTTGCCTATAAAAACGCCACCGCAAAACGAGATCGTCAGAAAGAAATCCACTCGCGAAAGCTTGAGACTGGTTAAAAGAGTAAGAAAAACCCACTCGCTTTGCAAAAAGCTTGAGACTGGTTAAAAGCGCAAAATAAATCCACTCGCTTTCTTAAAAGTTTGAGACTGCGACACTTAAGCGCGGCACTTTTGACAAGCGAGGACCAACTTTATCACTATGTAGTGGGGAGGAAATAAATAAATCTAACTTGACGTCAACCCCTCGGCAATCATTAGTGAAGTGAGCCGTACTCAAATTTTTTGGGACGTTATATACTAAAATTGTTACTCTCCACTATTATTTTATTTAAACCTTCATTACAAAATATATGATTTATAACATACTGCTTATTTCGAGTAGAGAATAACCAATTTTTTAAACCAAAAAGCTGCATAAAGAGAGCCGGATATTTATTTAAACATTACACCTGAAAGAAATAGTTAAAAATGTCTTTTGAAGTGAAATTAAGAATGGCGAATGTAGATTACTAGTAATAAGTACAGCATTCTTGAAAGAAAAGTCAATTACATAAAGAAAAATATAATTGAGTTACATATTATTTTAATAAATTACGATCAATAAATCAACTCATTTATGTAGAAAATTATTTATTTTTTAACGTTATAACACACATATAATAAATTGAAATTGAAATAAACTCACATGAATATAACTATAATAGAACATAAGTTCCAAGTTAATCTTTAAATATCAACAAGATCTATATACAACAAAAGTTTTTCTATATGAGATTTTATTTTGCACAAGTAGTTACGGTTTTAGACGAACTTGTGAACATCTGCAATAATAATTTTGAAAATTTTTATTTATCTAGTTGTTCTCTTCTAAGCTTAAAAAATATCTTATATAAGTACATAATTTTGTTTTATATAGATTCTTAGCAACCTGAATTTTATAAACGTATTATGTACGATTTTGCATATTTTTTCGTAACAGCTTTTTCATTTTATTCGCTAGATAAAAATATTGTCAAGATGGTGAAATGAAAGTAAATTTTTGATCTGGCTATAGTTCACGAACTAGTTTATGCATGAAGTGCACAATTACGCTAAATCGGAGCAACATGTACCGTGCGTTCAATTTATCTTGACAACATTTTGATTCGCTGTAACTTTTTTATTTTTAAAGATATCAAGTTAAAAAAAAGCAAAATGTAGGGTTGGTAGCCAAGTTTTTTTCTACGTTACATATAAAACAAAACACTAACGATTTTCTGACATATCAGTCTACTCTATTTTTTTTAAATGGAACACCCTGTATATTACTACATTTTTGGAATCTCTAGAGAAGTCTAAACACATTTCGTGTATAATATCTTATACCTATCTTTCTTTAGGTGTTTACGAAATATTGACAGTTGAAAGTCGTGCATTTTGACATTTTGATAGGCTTTAAAATCAAAACCGCATGAGAGCAAAGAAAACAGTTTGCATATTCCTGTCTTAGGTTTTCATGAGCTATCAAATGACAGTAACTTTGAATTTAACCCGCGAATAAAAGTGACCGGAACTTTTAAACCTCCGCTTAAATTGAAAGCCACTGTCATTCGATAGCTTATGAAAACCTAAGATAGAGATATGCAAACCGTTTTCTTTGATCTCGTGCGGTTTAGATTTTAAAGCCTGTCAAAATGTCAAAATGCCCGACTTTCAACTGTCAATATTTCGTAAACAGCTAAAGATAGGTATAGGATATTATACACGGCATGTGTTTTGATTTCACTAGAGAGTCCAAAAATGTAGTAATATACGGGGTGTTCTATTTAAAAAATATATAGAGAGTAGGCTTTTATTTCAGAAAATTATTGGTGCTTTGTTTTATATGTAATCTAGAAAAAAATTGGCTACCAACCCTACATTTTGCTTTTTTGTTTACCTTGGTATCTTTAAAACCAAAAAAGGTACAGCGAATCAAAATGATATCAAGGTGCTGATCAAATCTGAAATAATGGATATATGTGGATAACGATCGACTTTTACGAAAAACAACCAGCAAAAACAATGTTTTTGAGACTTACGCCTTTATGGTAGAATACGAACTGTTTATTGTCAAACGAAATGTTTTGCACTTTCTTATCTTCCACATAACCACAACCTGGAAAATACTCCCCACCAAACCGAAAATTTCGTATATCTAGATAATTACTAAATAACTAAGATAAGAAGATGCAAATCGTTTCGCGCTAAGTTAAACAGATCAAATTCTTTAAATGGAAGGGATGCTATTCGACATGCTACATGAAACTTATCTAGAATTTTTAGAAGAATTCGAAAATCGGAAAATATGTCCCGCTCTTTTAAGACCTTTTATATTGAAATATAATTCAATAATATTGTCTAACTAAAATCAACATGGCTAAATGATGAAATGGCTGTAAGACTAATAAAAAAATTAGAAACATGTTATTTCTATAAAATGTGTATACATATGAAGGGTACAGGGGAAAAATGTTCTAAGCGCCACTTCCATAGGAAACTTTTTTATTATTGACTTCACAGAAAATTTTATTCTGGATAAAAGTTGGTGTTTAGAAAAAAACTTAATTTTGATAACTTATACAGGGTACTCAATAAATACAAAAATGATGGTTAAAAAATCAAAAACTTTGGAATATCGGAAAACCTTCTACAGAAAAATAAAGCTCGTATTAAGATAAAAATAAAAGTCAAATACCATTTTTTCCAAAAGTGCACCGCACCGTTGCGGAGAAAATCTATTTCAATTCTTGAAAAAAACCGCTTTTTCTTAATTTTGTCCTTTTTTTTTTTCAGCAACGATGCACTTTTGGAAAAAATAGTATTTGACTTTTATTTTTACCTTAATAGGAGCCTTATTTTTACTGTGGAAGCTTTTCCGATATTCCTAAGGTTTTGTTTTTTTAACCACCATTTTTGTATTTTTTAAGTACCCTGGATAACTAGTCTTAATTTAACATTGTCAAAATTAGTTTTTTCCAAGCACTAACTTTTATTAAGAATAAAATTTTCTGTGAAATCAATATTAAAAGTTTCCTATGGAAATGGCGGTTAGATCGTTTTTCCCCTTACCCTTCATATATATTTTATGAATGTTTCCATATTATTAATTTTCGATTATTTTTGGGCTCTTTAAGTTTTGTAACCTGTTATGATACGTTTTAGTCCGTTTTGGTGGTTTTAGTTGGTTTGGGTTAGTTCAATCAGCTTTCGTTTAGATTTAATTTATTTTAGTCATTTGAACCCGGTTCCGATACATTATAACCAATTTTAATATTTTTGGTTAGTTTTGGTTAGCCGTCAAAACTGGGTCGTTCAATCAACTATCGATTACTTTCGGTTTCGATACGTTATTACCAATTTTAGTGTTTAGGATAGTCGCCAAAATTGAATTAATCTGGGTTAGTTTTAACTTACTTAATATTATTTTTAAACTATTCCCATACGTTTTAGCCCGTTTTGGTACTTTGAGTTACTTTTGGTTTGTTTTGGTTAGTATTTCAATCAAATTTTGGTTACTTTCAATTAGTTTCAATTTATTTTAGTTATTGAATTAATTCAAGTTAGTCGTCAAAATTCGCTTAATTTTGGTTAGTTTCAACTTATTTCAATATTTTTAATCTGTTACGATACGTTTTAGCCCTTTTTGGTGCTATTGGTTAGTTTTGGTTAGTCGTTCAATCGACTTTCGGTTAGTTTCAATTAGTTTTAATTTAATTTACTAATTTGAATCGGTTCTGATACGTTATAACCAATTTAAATGTTTTTAATTAATTTAGGTTAGTCGCCGAAATTCGGCTAATTTGGGTTAGTTTTAACTTACTTTAGTATTTTTAATCTGTTCCGATACGTATTAGACCGTTTTGCTGCTTTTACTTACTTTTGGTTAGTCATTCAGTCAACTTTCGGTAACTTTCACTTAGTTCCAATTTATTTTAGTCATTTGAACCGGTTCCGATATGTTATAATTAATTTAAATGTGTTTGATTAATTTTAGTTAGTCCTCAAAATTCGGTTAGTTTCAACTTACTTTCGTTCAATCAACTTTCGGTTAATTTCAGTTAGCTTAAATTTATTTTAGTCATTGGAACCGGTTCCGATACGTTATAACCAATTTTAATGTCTTTGGTTACTTGCCAATATTCGGTTAATTTGGGTTAGTTTTAATTTACTTTAACATTTTTAATCTGTTCCGATACGTTTTAGTCCGTTTTTGTGCTATTAGTTACTTTTGGATTTTCATTCAATCAACTTTCGGTTACTTTCAGTTAGTTCCAATTAATTTTAGTCATTTGAATCGGTTCCTATACGTTACAAGCAAATTTAATGTTTTTGGTTAGCCGCTTACATTCGTTTCGTTTTGGTTAGTTTCAACTTACTTTAATTTTTGTAACCTGTTACGATAGGTACGTTTTAGCCTGTTTTGGAGCTTATGGTTACTTTGGTTAGTCGTTCAATTAACTTTCGGTTAGTTTCAATTAGTTCCAATTTATGTTAGTCATTTGAACCGATTCTGATATCTTATGATCAAATTTAAGTTTAAATAAACAAACTAACTAGCTGCTTAATTATGCCGTTCTTTTCCCATTTTAACACATAAACATGAACTTATTTATATAACATTCAAACAAAACAATATATACGCATAACGATAGTCTATTTACCCAAACAACGAATCTTTTTCTATTTTAATTCCTATGAAAATTTATTGCACTCCGGCCCAGGTAAGCGCGTATGATTGGCATCGAGTTCCAACTGCGTAGTGTCCTCGCTTCACTGAGCTTCACGGAGAAAATTTGATTCCGTACACCGCTAAACGAGCCGAGTGTCGCGGCTATGGTTTTCTTTAGGCTATGCTTAAACCCTCTTATATCCGAATAACAAGTTGGGCTAATAGTGTTAAGATCCTTAAACAAAGGGTACATTAGTCCTACGGGACGTGAAAAGAGCCTACGGGACACGAAAAGATCCTCCGGGACAACTCCCCAAAAGAACCTTGTGACGTAATTCCGTGGGGGTATCTCAAAATATATATATTATACGTCTTGGTCAGATCTTATCAGCTACGCTGTCAGCTTGTTACTAATTATCTCTAGTATGTGCATGTATACGAGGTAGTATGCATATTATTATATTTTCCGTATGAGTAATGTGATTTTATCGAGCGTAGAGCACAGTGTAAGGGCCCATCCTTTGGATTTTCTTATTAAGCGGTCACGGTTTACTTCTTGGTTCGGGGCCTGATTGAAATATCGTAACTTAATTCTCTCAAATAATGTGTTTCTTTCTTATGTACATGTTTCCTTTAATAGATAAATTCATTTCATGTTGTATTCAAGTTTTTTTATAGATTAAAGGTTATTTTCTATGAATTAATACGGCTTTTATTAAACTGTACAAGTAAAGAAAAATAGAAATATAAAGAATGGCCATTTGTGTTTTATTGCCACTATTGACTGGTCACTTAAAAAATTGTAATTATTCGGGATAATCATTTCACAAACATCTACTTTAGAACCTACTACAAAACAACGTCAATTAAACAGGGTCTTAGCCGACGGTAATAATATTTATTATTATTATTGTTACGATCACGTCCAATAAAGTGCTGGCTTTTGGGTGCAAAAAGGTGTAACCGGGTCAGGGGCGTTTCACTGTTAAAATTATTATGATTTGACTTGTCAAGTTGTTGTCAGTTACTTTCAGTCCGAGAATGATGCAAAACGGTAATACCACTCGTTTTGGACAAGTATCGTTGAAAAATATTCGATATTTTGTTAAAAACGCTATTCCAGCTAACAAAGTGAAAACAAAATCTTCCATATGGAAACAGTTTATGAATTTTTGGATGGGGCGCGCCGGTACGAATTATGGCTTTCGTCGGTAAATATTTACTTTGCGCACTTTTCGAATTTTGCAAGAAAAACAATATGTGACGTGCAGAAGACAGTATTAGAAGTGTTTTGTGATACGTTACATATTGCACAAAAACAATTTTGACGCCAAAAATTGAAAAATAAAAATCAAAAATGAGACCGTTTAAACGCGAAAACTCTCCCAATTTGACGTTAATGATGAATATTGTCATACTTGACTAACACAAAACCACAATTCACCCAAACTAACAAAACGAGCGCACTACGCGTGGTACTCTCTTAACTAATCCAAATGAACCAAACAAGGGCCCATTTGTCTCTCTCTCTTTTGATCGTTAAATAACGAAAGTCTTACGTAACTCAAACTAACGAATTATTATTATTATTTTTTATTTTAATAAACACAAAGTACTTCTGAATCACTATATCTATAAAGTGTTGGCTGGCTGTATCCAACAAGATACCGTATTGTAGAACCGAACAGAAATTACACTTGGCAACACCTATGCGTAGAATGACAGCTGATTGAGCCGTGCTAAGCTAACTTAGATAGATCGATAGATGATAGAGATAATCATAATTTAAGAAATCAAAATCCTGAAAACTGAAATAGTGTCATGTTGACGTTTGCAAAAGAAAACAGTTATATTTGCGGTTTTTACGAAAAGAAGCTGGTAAAAACTTTTTTTGAGACCACTATTACTTATTCTTGTTTCGCTGTTACGCCTGCCCGAAGCCTTTGCTTTTTGCTTGCACTTTGCAGATCCGTTTGGACCGTTGTGTGCGTGAAGAAAAGTGAAATAATGTAATGAGTGTGAGAGTGTGCGAGAGTGAGATAGTGTAAGTGTGGAACATGTCGGATAGTTTAACACAACTGCAGTTTGTAAACTTTGTTATTTTTTTGTGATAAGTAGAAACATTTGCGCAACATTTAAGACGTGGTAGATGGTAAGAAAAGTAACGTAGAATATGCAAAGACATATAAAAAAGATGTCTTTGAGAATATGTCAGTATTTTTATTTTTGTGGTAGCCAATCAGTGCTCAAAGTTAATATTGACCCTTTGGTATACTCCAGTAATATTGCAAGCATTCTCCAAGATTGGGGATTTAATATGAAAAAGAAAACTGGAGAGGACTACTAGGGGATTTGTGTCAAGTCAATGTGGAATACAACAGCAAGGATGATTTAAGAAAAATAATTCAACGAATTTAACATATTATTTGATCCATTTACTGATTTACGTGTTAAAAAAAATGCGAAAAGAAGAATTTTACAAGAAAATCTAGATAAAAGAAAAGTTAGTGCGAATGCCTTGACTATACAAGATATTTACGTTATGGCCTATCTCTGGGATGAAAACTCCCCAGATGATTTACGGAGAAAATTCTCCCATACTTAAAAATGTGCTTTTAAACTGGCCTGGGAGGGGAAACAAAGCGACTAATTGCAAAATAACTTTCTTTAAACATAAAACGGATATCCAGGGTGACTTTTCCGGAAGAATTAAATATAATTCCCTTTTTTATAAAATAAATCAAGGTGGATCCAATAGCTGTGATACTAGCAAGTGGTTGGTTCGAAACAAAAAAACGTTGATTTTTGTACGTTAAATATTGTTAATAATTATAAGTAATTTATTGTACTACTGTTTTGTTTATGTTAAGCCGTATTATTTGAATGAAATAAAAGTAATTCCTGCTCTAGAAAGTGATTTTATTTCTTTGTTTATATGTGTACGGTACGTATATAGTATACAGAGTGTTTCAAAATATTCGTGAATTAGTCTTACCGAATACCACTCGTGATAAAATTTTGATTTTGTACTCAAGTTTTTTGCTTTTGGGCAATTGTGGTATTAATTCAAAGCCACTAGCCTGCCGCTCGTAGTTTTGTAAAATTAATGTCACTTGCGAAGTTTCCAAGCAAAAAACTTTCGTATAAAACCAAAATTTCATCGGTAAAATTTTACCACTAGTGGTATTATAATCGATAAAGCCACAAGATAAATTTATTAAAACACTCACGAAACTCAAATCCGCCATTCACAAACGAACGAAGGAAAGCCGCAATAGAAAAGAGTAATGGCATTAATGGCGTCTGGATAAAAAATATGAAACGGCAAGGGCGCAAGGGCATTACGCGTATGGCAGTTACGTTTTTATACCGATGTGTGTGCCATCTATGAGGGAGGGCGGAATTAAATAGTATATTGGAAAATTGTTGTCATTTAAAGATCGCAGGCGATGATGCTAGTTTGGCGACAGCCAGGAGACAGAGACCTTTAAGAATATGCGCCGCAAGAATCATTTGGAGGTGGAGGAATAATGTCTGGGGCAGCGTCATGGTCAGTGAAGGAACTCAGTTACGTATATCACATAAGACGATGAACGCTCAAATAAACAGAGACGAAATCTTAAATAACATAGTATTTCCATTGCACAGAACTTTAGCCAAGATTGTTTGTTCATACACGACAATGCCAGGCCTCATAGAGCTAATAATGTATGGCACCTTTTAAAGGAAAATGACATAAATACTTAGAATGAATTTTCCTCCAAAATCGATAGACCAAAATGTTATAGAATGCAGAAGAACATAA
>JAEQML010065805.1:0-20588 GCA_016904865.1 Pissodes strobi
AAGCGTAGTGTTTCACGGATGGAGAAATGTGAAGAAGTATTTATCCGCGAATACATCCGTTCGTTTTTTCGACTCATGTTTGAGCCTTGCAGACGTTTCGCCAAGGTCTCACTTGGCATCATCGATGCGTTGTCCGGTTATAGACTGTGGGTTGATGTGATTTTGATGCTTATTTATGGGCCTGTGTCGTAGATTGTAACGAAGCTGATTGGTTGGCATCGTTAGCTCCGCCCCTTCCGCGGTTGCCTGGGATACGGCGCTTGTTGACTGTTTCATTGTGCCGTTGGTTTGATGGTGATTTTTTTTATTTATTATAGTTTTCCAGGTGTTGGACAAGTGCAGGGCATCGTCTCTTATGTTTAATTGTCCAATTTTCTCGATTTCGATTGCTTCTCGAATTGTTCTAATTTTATAATTGGTTACATTCGCTATTTGTCTGCAGCTGTCAAAGTCGATTTTGTGGCCCGTCTGATGTTGGTGTTGAAAGAGAGCTGATGTTGTTTGTTTATTTCTGATGGCTAATTTATGCTCTTTTAACCTGGCTGAGATTCTGCGGTTTGTTTGTCCCACATACGATTTATGGCAAGTTCCACATGCTACGCTGTATACTCTTGTATATACTTGATTCTTCAATTTTATTTTTGGTTTTGGGTTGCTTAGGGTCGTTCCTATGGTCCGATGGTCCGATGTGCTTTGTATGCAGTAGATATTTTGCATTTTCGGAGAATTCGGCTGATTCTGTCAGTTGTTCCTTTGATGTATGGCAGTATAGTTTTGGATTTTCCTGTGATATCTTCTTTTTGTTTTTCCTTTCGATGCTGTTGTTGTTCTTTTGCGTTTCGGATTGTATGGGTTGTATATCCGTTTTGTTGCAAGGCGGCAGTAATTTTCGCTAATTCCTGTCCTTTGTTGTGCTTATCCGTGAGTCGTAGGGATCTTGAGTTTAAGGTATTGGCAACTCCCTGTATCTGCGATGGATGATGATGAGACTTTGCGTGTGTTGGCTTTCGGTAAACTGTATGTTCCAAGCGTCCCTCCTGGATTTTCTTGACTTGAACGTCAACGAAAGGTAGCTGATTATTTTCTTCAAGCTCTATTGTGAATTGGATCTTTATATGAATGGAGTTTAGATGGTCAAAGAACTTGAAAAGCTCATCTTTACCAAAAGGCCATACGACGAATACATCATCTACGTATCTGATCCAGTTCCTAGAAATGGTGGAAATCCACCTAGATAATAACAGCATTAATAAAAGAAAAGACGTGGATAATCTCAGTGTTAAGCTTTGGTTTCAGATTTGCTGTTTCAAGTGCTTTTTTCTCCAAGTAGGTCATAAATAGGTTTGCTACCGCTGGTGATTCCATTGCTGCTCCTTCCGTTTGCCTGTATATTTGACTGTCGTACATAAAGTAGGCGTTCTTCAGGCAGTGTTTTGAGAGGTCTATTATGTGTGCAGGAAGGCTCTCGTTTTTGGCTATTTATTGGAGTGCTTCTTGGATTGGTACACTTGGATATAAAGATTTAACATCAAAACTGGCTAAGATGTCTTTAGAGTCTATCGACAAAGTGTCAAGAATTTGGGTGAAGTGTTCCGAATTTTTCACATATGAATCGGCTTTTTCTACAATGGGTTGTAAAAACTAGCTAGATATTTTTCCAAGTTGTATGTTGGCGAATTGAAGGCAATAACTATAGGTCGAAGAGGGACTCCATCTTTGTGGATTTTTGGAACGCCGTAGAGTTTGGGGCATCGACTTGATTTTTCTCTGGGTATGAGTTTCTTCTTAATCTCTTCTTCTATAGGTGAATCCTTTATTTTAGATTTGGTTGTTTTTTCAAGATAAGTTGTTGGGTCGCTGGATGTAGGTTTGTAACTTGGGTCATCGAGAAGTTGAACGAGTTTGGTCTTGTAGTCCTCTGAATCCATTATAACAGTGGCGTTTCCCTTATCAGCAGGTAGTATCATGATGTTTTTGTTTCTATTGAGCGCTGTTAGTGCTTTATCTCCTGATGTGTTAGGTTTGGTTGTGGTGGTTTCGTTGACTTGATAACTTTTGCGACCTCCTGTCTTATTTCTTCTGCCGTTTGTACATCTACAGTTGTGATGATTTCTTCAACAGGATTTCTCTTTGGAGCTGTTGCAAAGTTAAATCCTTTGCTGAGAACACTTTTTTCTATATCGGATAGTTGGTAGCTTGAAATGTTTTTTACAGTGTGTTGGTTGTTTGGTGCCGTACATCGTAGAGGTCTTTCGGACTTAGCTTGCAGATTATCTAATTTCTTCTGGAGTGTTGCCGATTGTTTGTTTCTGTCGGTCTCAGTGCGCCAATGTGTTAATTGTTATATGCGGTCCCACAGTAATCCGTGTATTTGACTGCTGAGCTTTAAGTGAAGATTGTACAGCTTTTTTTCGATTTCACTTATTTTCCATCGAGTGTTTCTTATTTCTTCTTTGAGAAGCGCCATACTTGCTCTGTTTAGTATGGATTTTGTTCTTCTGGTCCTGGTGTGTTAAGAGAGTTTTGTAAATGTTGGTAGTAAGTGTTCATTGCGGCAGTTTATTAGAAAGTTGAGATTGCACAGTAGGGCACATCTTTTCTCTCTCAGTCTTTCGTAGAGCTTTGTGGCTTTGAAGGTCTCCTCCCCGTAGATATGTACCAAATTGTGAGACCAAATTTAAAACCTCCGGACGTGTATGCAGACGTCCGTGTAGTGCTGTGAATTCTCCAACATAAAAACTGGAGAAATATCTCGCAAGCATTATGCAACCAACAACCGCGGAATCTTACGTAAAGAATTCGGAACACCTTACCAGAAGACTCGAAGACATCCATTTAGACGAAAACGATACTCTTGAAAGTTTAGATATCGTCTCACTCTACCCCAGCATACGGATCGATCGCCATGAATGAGGATTTTCCAGCACATGGTATCGAATTATCGGAACACTGTCTAAAAAACACTTATGTCATGTTTAATAACCAGATCTTATCGTCAAACCGATGGCATAGGATCATCACTGTCACCAGTCATCGCAAATCACTTAATGACGTATTTCGAAGGCGATGCCCTACGAAACGCAGCCTTCAAGCGATATGGGAACGCTACGTAGACGACATCTTCATTATATGGCTTCACGGTAGCGAATAGTTGGACAATTTAGAAAAGATTGAGACGCTACCTTTCAGCGCCACATCACCAGAACGCCGGACCAAAGTTTAGATTATACCTTCTACAGGAAACCCACCCATACCAACAGATATCACCTCCCTTCACAAATCCAGTCCGTGGCAAATACATTGATATCTTGGTCTTTATCGCCTAACAAAATCTACCCAAAGGCAAGAAGAAATTAAACTAAGAACAAACGTACTTAAACAAAATGGCTACTCTGGAAACAACATTAGGAATGCGATCAATCAACAAAAACAGACAAAGAAGAAACCAGAAAGCAACGAAGAACATAACATGGAAAAAGCCATACTTCCATATATAAAGGGAGTCACTGACAAAGTCGGCAGAATCTTAAGGAAGCATCAAATCAAGCCAATTTTCAAACCACAGCGAACCTTAGCCCAAGTACTTGGAAATCCAAAGGACAAAATAAAGTTTGTGAACCCAGCATACCTTGCGGCGACTGCCAAAAATCATCCTTATATCCTCCAGAGATAATAAAATCCATCGCAAGCAAACTGGCTTGCACCCTTAATATCCACCATGTAATTTTGAAACGAACTATAATGTTGCACTAAATCTTAGCCTCAATCAATCGGACATACTGTAGTATAGCGATTATCGCGAGGATACTAATAATAATTTGCGGTATAGCAAAAAGGCTCGTAATTT
The DNA here is from genome assembly GCA_016904865.1 of Pissodes strobi. NCBI lineage: Eukaryota > Metazoa > Arthropoda > Insecta > Coleoptera > Curculionidae > Pissodes > Pissodes strobi. The sequence continues at coordinate 3,848 of JAEQML010065805.1, forward strand.
TTTTTGCTACTAAATATTTCTCTTTTCGCTACTTACCTTCTCAACGGCTTGACGTCGAATTTTCGGCGCTTTTATATGTAAATAGCATTTCCCAATTTTTCCATAATGCCGTTATCTCAAGGTGATGGATGATTTATTTATTACCTCTAGGCTGGAGAATATTAATATATTTTCGTCGATATTTTGCGGTTTTTTAGAAAGTACAATTAAACTATAATGATTCGATTTTAATTTACAATTTTTTGCTAAAGTATAAAATGTGTATTATTTCTCTTCTGAACCTTCAGTTGATTTGGAAGAACTTTATTATACGCCTTTTCGTTATTCAGGTTTTTTTTCTATGTTTTCAGCGAGGGAATAAAAGGAATTTTTTTTCGGTGCTAAACGTGTTTCTGAACGTAAATTGCAAAAAAGAACGAGCCAACTTCGTTTCCGAAAATCGAAATGCTCGCGAACTTTACGAGTGATTTTATTATTGTGATTGCATTACTTTTTTCGTTATCGAAATGGTTGATTCTATTCCCGGACGAGTACGAAATTGTTGACCTCTATTTCCGAAATAATAGTAGTTGTGCTGGACTTACTGCGCGACCATTTAATGAACGAGGGTTTGCCCTGGAGAGAACGTTCATGATTATATTGAAAAATAAATGTGGAAAAGGTTATAGAGACTAAAATAAAATACTGTTATTTTCAACATTCTAAATACAGTTCAATGTGATGTCCAGAATGTATCTAAGAGATATATATGAAACTCTAGCACAAACTTTTGAGGTGGAAATATGAGGATCTAGTCCAATATATCGTAGGCGCAGATTTAATGGAAGCAATGGGAACCATGGGATCTTTTGCCACTCTAGCAGATTTTTGACAGTATCATCTGAAGATCTACTTTAGAAATATTATAAATATTATCTGAAAAGTCCCGGACCTGACAACGTATATGCCGAAGTCCTAAAATGCACCAACGTGAAACAGCTAACGTATCTTTTTAACCACATATATATGACACCGGGCAAACTAAAGACTGGCTCAAATCCACATTTGTCATAATACCTAAAAAAAACAAACTCGAAGAGCAGCGAAGACTACAGGCGCATAACCCTAAAGAACCACGCACTTAAGGCGTTTTTACGCATAGTTCATTCTAAAGTCTACAACAAGTGTGAAAAGATGTGTGGGGAAACGCAGTGCGGCTTTATTAGAGCGCTGGATGCTAGAGAGGCTATATTCTCGATGAAACTTCTAATGCCGAAATGTTATAATCAACGGCAGAATCTGGTTCGTTGACTACTAGTCCGAGAGGTGACCGTCGAATAGTGTGGTGTCTGAACTGTCAGAATTTTGCATGATAAAAAATATTGTTTAGTTGGGCCGAATAAGAAACCGTTGGTCGGCCGAGGCTGACCTTGACCAGTAATTGACAATTATGCTAATTGTCTAGAGAAATGAGATGCCTAGGTACCGTCACATAACTGTCGTGTTTTTTCGCGATCAATCGGTAGATAGTTACGATGTTGATTTAAAAAAGCTTCTGACAACACTTTGAAGAATTATTCCAATTTTTGATCTCAATAAAAATCACTCATTAACTTGACAGAGTTTTATTCTAACATCAAGCAAAGCAGGTGACAACTAAGGTCACAATATAAATTCGGGCAAGTATTTATAGAAAATTATAATGATAAACTCTGGTAAAAATTACTAGTTAACAATAATAAAAGATAACATAGAAGTTTTTCTAAATGCAAACACAATCCGACAAATATCAGTACAGATAAAATACGGTGTAAAAAGATAAAATTTAATTATTAAGCAACGTAAAGTAAATTCAAATATTATCAGCATTAGATAATGTCTGGCATTCAAAGATAAATTACGGTAAATAGTCCAGTATGCAAAATATCGAAACTTATCATGGAACAATGTCTCTTCACAGTGGCGTACCATGGTTGGTTGGCTATACAGTGTAACTCCTCCCATCTGAGAAGAAACCATAGGGTTTGGATTGGTTGGCTAGGGTTTCTCTTCCATCTCTATTTCTTCTCTCTTCTGGTAAAGACGGTACGGGTATGGATAACATGTTCTGTGGTACCATGTAACTCCCAGGAAGATGAAAACTGTAACCACAAGGTATATGATTACATGTATCCATGCGGGTAGTGAAAATCCATAGGTGAACATTGGCTGGTCCAATACATCAACCATATGTTGAGCATTCATCTTGGTAGTTAGGCGATTTATTTCTTCTAAATTCAAATTTCTGATCTTGAGTTTCTGTGGTCGTTCAGGCAATTGAGATAAGTCAAGTTTAGATAGTTGAATAACTACTGCTGGTGCTGTATCTTCGTTTTCGGCTCTAAATGTTTCTTCATTAATAACAGTATGACACTTATCTGGGATGTAGATAAGATAACTTCCGGCATCTATCTCATAGCGTCTTTCTGTAGAGCAGATTTTAATTACAAGCATATTCTTTGGCGTGGTAAGTAGTACTGAATGCGGCGTGACTTGATTGCTTATAGGTTTGTCTAAGTAGACTGAGACAGTAGAACAGTTCTGCGGTTGGTTTTTCTTGTTGATATTTACAATACAGTCTTCTTCATTTAGTAGCAAATTCTTACAGTAGGAGGGTGTTTTCAATTTCCTCGCATGGTTGCTCCATATATTGATAAAACTCATTTTGCTCACTTAAGATAAGGTAAGGTTTTGGTGAAGGAATTATTTTGTTATCAATCGCAACTGGATAAACAAAATAAGTTTTAAAATCGCCAGAGTTTAGAATTGGAAAATGTATAAGAAACATTAATTTTTCATTTTTGAAAATCATTTCAATACCCAAGAAAGGGTAGTTATAATGATTTTTAAATTGAACCAACTGATTTGGCAAATAATCAGTGAATTAAGGGTGCTAAGAGATAGAAAAGTGGGATGTACTCTATTAAGATTTGCAAAAGTCATTGCATTTGTGATCTCATTTAGTTGAGTATTGAGTATAAAGAGTGAATTAATAATCAAGTTTAGAGTATTGACTTCATTTATAGATTCTGAAAAGTCATCAATTAATTTATTGATTATAATTAAAATTGATTTTATTTGAAAGAGACTATAATTGGTTTTAACTATAATTTCTTGTGCTAATGTTATTTGTTCATTAATTCTATCTTGAAGTAGATGGTCGTTTTTGTCAAGATGTGTTAAAATTGAATTTATTCTTTTGCCGTCATCGGCATCGAGTGTCCCGAATAACTATTTCGATACTTTACCATCTAAATTTATTAATCCGCGTTTAGATCTAGCTTTTGGGTTAATAATTCCGATGGAGTTGTCTACGTAATTCAGTAAAGTATTTGCTTGGTTTATTAAGTTCTATGTATGTTTACCAAGATTTTTCTTTACAATTACAAAATTAAGTTGTAATTTTAAGTTATTACTAATATTAGTTAACTCACTAATATTTATATAGGAAACAAAAGTATGCTTACTTAATATTATTTTAGTTGTCTGTAAACTAATAGGTAGAATAGGATTAGTTAGTTTTTGGATATTGGCGTTAGTATATAATAGGAATAGTGAGAAAATAAGTATCAGTCTCATCTGCAACAAAGAGAAACTATTAACATTTCTACGTTTTTTAAATTATGTTTTGAATATTTAGATGTATCGATCTTTATTTTATTATGGGTCTGAGCTACAGGGTTAACTTTAGTAAATTTTAGAGCTGATTTATCTCTTGTCAATACTTTATGGTAAACCTTATCATCTTCAGCCAATGTTATAGGTTCTTTTCGCTTAGCATTTGTGTTATTTAAAATTTCAGTTTTCTTTATTTTTATATTCTGATTGATTTCTTCATATTTTTCCTTTAATTTCTCCTTATGATTTTCAACATATTTGGACACTATATTTTTCTCTTCTATATCATAAGAATCTTTTGAATTAAAATGGCCTGATATTACCTCGAAGGGTGTATATTCAGTGCTTGAATGTATTGAGTTATTATAATGGACCAAAGAATATTTTATAAGGGTATTTAATGGTTCTTGTGGATTAGTTTGTGTTTTAATTCTAACTTGCTCTAACAAAGTTCTATGAAATCTTTAGATATAGCTGTTAAAGTTTGGGTTTTTTGGGGTAGTATAGTGGATATTAATTTATGTAAATTACAAAAATCAGTGAAATTCTTATTGTTGAACTCAACCCCATTATTACAAACTGTAGTTTCTGGAAGACCATAGTGAGAAATAAACGTCAATAGTCCGTCAAGAACATTAACTGCGTTTACTCCAGGGAGATGATATACTTGAGCAAACTGTGTGTCTATTATGGCCAGAAATTTTTCTTTGGATATTGATAACGAATCAATATGAATCCTTTCAAATGGCTTTGCTTCAGTAGGGATAGGTTGAAAGTTAAATTTATTAGGAGTCCTTTCGTATTTGGATTTCTGGCAAATAGGACCATTATTAACATAGTTAGTAATATCCTTAAGTAATGTTGGCCAGTAATAGATTCTTGAGTAGTAGTTATCCCACGATGTCCTGTTTTATAGACATGATGATAGTTCATTTTATCTTGTTGATCGTTTTGCAATAAAACGTCTGTTAATTTTGTTGAACATATCAGTAATCTCGATGGGATTCTTATTATTTTTTCCTGAATATTTCGAAGAAAGTATTTTTGGTCCTCTTTATTTGGCAAGTATAAATGATAGGTGTTATTACAATTTAAATTATTTACGAATTCTTCTAAATCTTCATCAATATTTCTTCTGCGAAGATTTATATAATACCTATCATTTTCAAACACCTTTTCCTTAATAATTCTTGGTACTGAGGAAGAATCTGAAACCTTAATTATCATTTGATATTTAAAATAATTTAGGGGTTTATCGCAGTAAGGATATGAAAGTAATGGGGGGTCATCTGCTGAATGAATAGTTGTAACATAATTCTCATTGTATTTAAAGAATTCTTGAATTGACATGTCGATATCTCCTGCTTCATTAATCATTGAATTAGGTGGCATAATTTGATTAGTAGTTATTGTTTCTTCTCGTATCGTTGATATATTTCTGGATAGACTGTCAGCTACAGAATTATCTTTGCCTTTAATGTAGTCGACTTCATAGTCATATTCGCTTAGTAATAATTTCCATCTCACAAGCTTAGAATTTCGTTCCTTCAGGTTTTCTAACCATTTTAATGGTTTATGGTCTGTTTTAATTTTAAAATGTCTTCCAAAAATATTTGGTCGGAAGTATTTGACTGACCAAATAATGACTAGAAGTTCCTTTTCGGTGACGGAATAATTAATTTCATTTGGGTTTAGTGTTCTACTTGCATAACAAACAAGTTTGCCGTACTGGCTAAGTACTCCTCCTATCGCATATTGACTAACATCAGTTGTTAAAGTAAATATTTTGGAAAAATCTGGATGTACCAATAAGGGTTCGTTACACAAAATATTTTTACATGTTTCAAAGGCTTGTATAAATTGTTCTGTAGGGTAAATTTTTTTGCCCTTTTTTAGACACAGAGTCATAGGTTTAGTAATTTTGGCGAAATTATTTATGAATTTTCTGTAAAATCCAACCATACCTAAAAAGCTCTTGATTTCTTTGTGCGACTTAGGTAATGGCATTTTCAATATTGCGTCAAATTTTTTTGAGTTTGGTCTTATTCCTGCTGTAGTCACAACATGTCCTAAGAACTCAGTTTCACGTTTTAAGAATTCAGACTTATCAAGTTGAATTTTTAAATTATATTCCTCAAATTTTTTAAAAATTTCTTTACGGTTTAATATATGCTCCTCTAGGGTTGTTGAAAATACTATAACGTCATCCATGTATACCAGGCAGGTTTTATTTATATAATTCTTTAGTATTTCGTTAATCATTCGCAGAAAAGTTGCTGGGGCATTTTTCAGTCCGAATGGCATCCTCAAAAATTCGTAATGTCCTTGTTCTGTGGAGAATGCAGTCTTTTCTATACTTTCTTTATGCATCCTGATCTGATGGAACCCGCTAGCTAGGTCTAGTGTCGTGAAGTACTGGCATTTACCCAGTTTGTCTAATAGGTCGTCTATATTTGGGATTGGAAATCTGTCCTGAACAGTTTTCGCGTTTAGTCTTCTGAAGTCTATCACGAGACGCCATTTGGGTACACCACTCGCATCTAGTTTCTTTGGTACTATCCAAATAGGGCTCGACCATGGACTAGTACTGTTTCTTATTATTCCATCTTCCAACATCTTTTGCACATGCTGTTTTACTTCGTTCTTATGAATTTGTGGGAGTCTATAAGACTTTGTGTACAAGGGTTCTTCATTTGTTGTTATTATTTTATGAGTCGTCTTAGTTGAAGACAAAGGCTCATTTGGATTTTGGAAAATGGATGAGAATTGTCTGCAAAGCTTAAGAATTTTATGCTTTTCTTCTTCATCCAAGTGATCTAATCTTAGTAAATGTTCTATTTCATTTTTCTCTAGATTTATACCATCCTTTTCTATTTTAGTGTCATACAAATCGAACTCATCCAGTTCGTACACTTGTAATGGACCTTTCAATGGAACATAAGAGTCTTCTATATTCACATTATAGATTTCGCCGAGTGCTTGTTCATTTTTTACCGTTATTATTCCTTCAGGTATAAAACAATGATTATTTATCTGATTGTGTGGGATATAATATGTTCCGTCAGTTTTTGCATTTGTCGGAAGTTTCGTCATTAATATCTCATTTTCATTTAGGGTAATATTAAGACAATTATAATATAATGGAGAACACTGATAAACTGGAATAGTAATATCGTTTCGTACAAGAAAATTTTGTTGTAAATTCCAATTGAAACCCATATTTCTTAAATCTCTAAAGCTAATGAGACCATCGAAAAAGGGGTGAAAATCAAAAAGAGGAAAATTAATTTTTTCTTTAGTCTGACATTCCTCAAAAGCAGGAACATGGGCTTCGTATTTTACTTCTTTTTTTCCACAAGCTGTTTTAATTACATTTGGTCTAATAATAATGAACTCGGAAAAATTTTTCTTTGCCAAGTGGGGATTAATAAGGGATATATGACTTCCCGAGTCAATAAGTAGTTTAAGAGGAGAACCATATCCAGATATTTTAATATATGGCAGCTTATGGTTCTCTGTTCCATTTACTAGATAGGATTCGTTCCAAAGGCATCTTTGTGAAAATTTTCATCCGAAGTCAGTGGCTGTTGAGTCTCCTGACATAATTCATTTTCATTCAAGAATGGGTCAATTGATTCATAGGCTTCTTGCTCGTAAGACAAAGTAGTCAAATCAATCAAATCAAATCATTTATTCACCACCATGTTACAAAGAATAACACAGGTTTCGTCACAATAAGGCTGTAGTAATATTACATTTCAAAGATATAAAACAAAACGCAACAAGAATTAAACTGACAAAAATAGAACAGTGGTTCAGTGACCATCAAATATACGGATACACAAACATTTAAGTTTATAGAAATATCCACACATATATAAAACTATAACGCGCACCGTTAAAGGACATATAGGTGTCTATAAAATAAAATAAAATAAAAAAAAAACAAAAGAACGCATCTAAAATTGTCACAAACTCCTGTAAGTACATATTATATATGTAATACAATGGCACAATCTGGATGCCGGCGCGACATTTAATTATTCTACATGTTGCAGATAAGCTGTGAATTCCACAATACTATAAAAAGTCTTGGATAAAAGAAGCTTTTTAATTTTTTTCTTAAAGGATTGAGGCGGGTTTATGTTTCTTATGGTCTCAGGCAACATATTGTAGAGTTTGCTGCCACAATATACCGGAGTTTTCTTATAAGCCTCACGATTATGTCTATCTAGATAGATATCATTTCTACTCCGCGTACAGTACCCATGACTAAAACCATTTGTCCGAAAGGAGTGTTTATTTTTATGAATATACAACAATAGCTTAAAAATGTAGATAGACACAACCGTTAACAGATTATGTTTTTTAAATGTATCCCTACAAGTGGTTGTATAGGGTAAGTCGAATAAAAGACGAATTATTCGTTTTTGAATTATAAGTACTCTCTGGACTTCAACTGCCTGGCCCCATGTTATTATGTTATAAGCAATTGCTGAGTAACAAAATGCGTAATAAACATTGAGCAGAATATTCTTGTTTCTTAATGAATTTTTTAAAGAACCAATTACATAGTAACTTTGGTTCAATCTGGAGCAAACTTTATTTATATGTTCGTTCCACGAGAGGTTGCAATCGACATGAAGCCCAAGAAAATTTATTGAGTTTTGAGGGCGCAATATATATTCCCCAAACTGAAATACAAAGTCGCACGGATTGACTCTCATAGAAGTCACTTCTAAGCAGACAGTTTTAGAGTGATTGATGATTAGTTTGTTACTTCTGCACCACGTGGAGAATTGATCAAGCACCGTTGATGCAGCTTCACAAATGTCTTCCTTGCAGGAACCATGAACGACAATCGAGGTATCGTCAGCATACATAAATACTTGACCCCTTGTGATATATTCTGGAAGATCATTGATGAACATCAGGAAAAGTAGAGGGGCCAACGAACTTCCCTGAGGAGTACCGAGATTTAGATCAAAACCATCAGACAGAGTATTATTAATACTTACAAAGATTTTTCTATTCGTTAAAAATGAACATATCCAGCTGTTTAAATAACCCCTAATTCCCAATTTTAAAAGCTTTTCACCCACAAAGCCTTTGTCTACAACATCAAACGCTCGCGTTAAATCAAAGGAGAAAATAACAACCTTTTCCCCACGATCCACCTTAGAAGCCACATGTTGAATCAGGTTCGCAGCAGCTGATTCAGTAGATAGCCCAACTCTAAAGCCATGCTGACATCCACTCAAGACACTGTACTTACTCAAGAATACTGTCAATCTATCGCATACTGCCTTCTCAAATATTTTGGAGAATATGCTGAGAATCGAAATAGGCCTGTAATTTTCAACACTCTCTGCATCGCCCTTCTTAAAAATCGGCACAACTTTGGCTTCCTTTAAGCACTCCGGAAATTTGCCATTTCTGATTGACACATTTAACAGCTCAGCCAGTATTGGTGAAATTTCAGTACACATAGCCTTAATCAGTTTAATGGGAACTTCATCGAGTCCAGAAGATTTTTTATTCGGGAGTTCATAAATAATCCGCACTATATCATCTTGGGTTATGTCGTCTATGAAACAAGAGTTAGAGATTGTTCTCCCAGAAACAGTACACGTATCAGATAAATTATCTTCAAAGTATGATCTTACCTTTTCATTCACGGCTGAGGACAAATATTGACCAAAAGCGTTGGCTATATCTTTGGGGTTGCTTAATTGTTTATTCTCATGGTTAATAGAAGTTATATGTTGTTTTGTACATGCCTTGTTTTGAAGTTCATTTACAATATTCAGTTCAGTAGTGATATCAAAGTTAGGTTCCTCTGGAGTCGTGAGATGACACGCTACAAAATCTTCTGGGTTATTAAGGTTATGTAATTCCTCAAAATGGTATCTAGGCCTTGTTTGAGATTGCGAAGGGACATTTGGTTGAAATTGGAACCCAGTATTGGAATATTGTGGGTGCGGTCTCAAAGTGCTCCTTGTAACAACAGACATTGCTGTAGGTTTTTCAGTAGGAACTCTGTTTGTGGGTTTCCACACATTAATCTTACTTTGGGGTTTACCGAAAACTTGTTGGTTAGTAAAAAATGTTTGCTGTGGGACAGGCCTTGGATTTATTGAGACGGGCTGACTTGGAAACCTATTTGGTTGAAAAGATTGTTGTGGAATAAATTGACCTTGATTTGGCAGGAAAGGTCTTGATTGAAATTGTTGTGTCATGATTTGATGCACTGGCGTTTTGAAACTAGGGGAAGGCAAACTATGTGACGAATTTCTTTTAGTTTCGTTAACAATAGAAAGAAAAATTTTCCTCTTCAATTACGCGTTGCATTGCCGATTCTAGACTATCTGGATTTGCTAATCGAACAGTGGTTTGAATACTTGGAGGTCAGTATTTCAAGAATGTAATCAGAACTAACTTTTCTATATTTTTAATTTGGGCTACTTTTTCTTCATTCGTTATAGAAGAGTCGTTATTGATTGAAGAAAAAATAAGACTTCTTGTGTATTGACAACGTACACCAAAATTGTATGAATTCTCTTTAGAACTAGGCTTAAGGTTATGTAATTCTTGTAAAAGGCAGGTAAAGGATCTTTGATCACAAAACGAGAGTTTTAAAACATCTTTGACTTTATTCCAACTATCTAATTCTGTACGACTAGAAATTAAAATCAACGCTTTCCCTCTAAGCTTACCAATTATAGCTCGAAAAATTATTCTTTTAACTACAGCATCAGCTGCATTAAATTTAGCAAATGTTTCATCGCATGCAGCCAAGAAATTGTTTAGCTCACATGGATCATTGCTAAAATGTGGTATAATATCTAAAAATAATCTTAATTGTTGATAATCGGCCATATTTGTATTATTGTCTAAGTCAATATTAGCAAAATTACTAGTCAAATTATTAACTAAGTTAAAATTAAAATTTTTATCTTGATAATCAAAAGGTGATTGCTCAGGTTGGGAATCACTATCTGATTCACTATTAGATCTAATCTGTCTTCTAAATTCTTTGTTCTTTCTTGCAGTTTCTTTTAAACTATTCAACATTTAGAATTAAACGAAAAAAGAAAACAAAAATCATAATTCTTTCGAAACCGATTGAATAACAGAATAAAAACAACACCAAAAAATATACCTTGATAAGAAATAATTTAAAAAATAAGTGAGAGAAATAAGGATTATTCAATAAAATGGATTCTTACCATGTATTTCTTCTTGTTTCACTTTTCACTTAGCTTCTAAAACCAAACAATGGATATTTGTTCCAGGAATGGTTTGCCGCCGGATATCTTGAAAGTTTTTTAAAATTAGGCCCGAAACTACATTAGAATGTCTTGCAAAAAATCGCCAAACAGTATCGGTGGAGATCAGTCCAAGAAAATTGCCGCTGCAACCTTTGCAAAACAAAGATGGAACTAACTTGTTTGTGTTGTAGAATGTTTCTAAGGTACTGTCTCGTCAAAGATTTGAAAATCACCAGAGAATTGAAAACACTATCCAGATATACGTTCCCACTATGTTTCACTGTTCTTCTGTACAAGACTTATCCTACCGACTGCGCCAGTTACGATGTTGATTTAAAAAAGCTTCTGACAACACTTTGAAGAATTATTCCAATTTTTAATCTCAATAAAAATCACTCATTAACTTGACAGAGTTTTATTCTAACATCAAGCAAAGCAGGTGACAACTAAGATCACAATATAGTAAATTCGGGCAAATATTTATAGAAAATTATAATGATAAACTCTGGTAAAAATTACTAGTTAACAATAATAAAAGATAACATACGAGTTTTTCTAAATGTAAACACAATCCGACAAATATCAGTACAGATAAAATACGGTGTAAAAAGATAAGGTTTAATTATTAAGCAACATAAAGTAAATTCAAATATTATCCGCATTAGATAAAGTCTGGCATTCAAAGATAAATTACGGTAAATATAACTATGCAAAATATCGAAACTTATCATGGAACAATGTCTCTTCACAGTGGCGTACCATGGTTGGTTGGCTATACAGTGTAACTAGATAGACCCTAGACTAGAGGATGAAAAATTGTCAAGTCGGCCGAACCACACCCTGCCCGAAGTATTCGGCCGACCAATTCCAAAATTCCATTTTTGATGACTAGACTCCCTGACAGAACTGTCAGGTCGGCCTATTTTTATTTTAAAGACAACAATGTTTTTTAAGATTTTCCCGGTCGGCCGACAAAAAACGCGTCTCTTATAGGTGGCGCTAATGATAGAAAAAAGAAATTTCCCCGAATTGGCCCGGAGCTTGGTTTTTTGGCGGACCATTTTTGTTTTTGCATGCGTCATATAAGGAAGATTTCTGTCAAAGAAACATCACTTAAGTAGTCCCTAATTTGTTGCATTAGTCCGTGTGCGTGTGACTACGTACTCGGTCGACCAATTCCAAAATTCCATTTTTGGTGACTAGCTTCCCTGACGGAACTGTCAGGTCGGCCTTTTTTATTTTAAAGACAACAATGTTTTGTTTTAGATTTTCCCGGTCGGCCGACAAAAAATGCGCCCCTTAGGTATGCCGGGCATACACATTTGGCGAACCTCGGCGAACACGAATGTGTGTGAGGTCTGTTTGTCGGGATTGGCCGCGGCTTGGCAAAGTTTGCCGGTGTTCGCTTCGTTGTCGGTAAATCGCGACAAATCAAAGGGATTCGAGCAAGCCTTTGGTACCGTCCACAAACATTTTGGCGATACGTCCATTGTGTGATTGCCATAACAAATGATTCGCCAAATGTTTCGGCAAATATATTGGCCAATGTGTATGTCCTTCAATAGCTAATATATGGTTTGCCAAAAATTTAAGTCAGTTCATACGAATTTCATTAAATATATATATAATTGTCTGATTTGAAACATTTGATTCGCAGTGATTATTATTCATAAATATCAAAATATGTCATAATAAACAATGTCGTCGCTCAAATATAGTTACGAAAAATTTCTGTGGAATAACGACTTTCTAGAAAATTTTATCTGTAGCACTGCAAAGAGCTGGAAAAGTAAGATCTTTATGAAAAAATTGTAAAGAAATCACCAATTTAGCTTGCTGTATAGGTTCTTTTATCATCTCGTTGGCTTTCAATATTTTTAAAAACACATTTAGTACAAGACTATGGCAATGAACAAATAATAATAATAATAATAATAATAGTAATAATAATGTCCGACCGTGTTGGGCACTGTTGCCAGCAGTGTTCTCGTGCTATCGTAATGCAATGACGATACAGTCAGCGATGCCAGCTATCCGCTGTCCTCCCTTTTCTATCCTTGATTACCCAACACCAACTTCTACCCAACCTACCTTTATCCCACCTCTTCCTTCCTTTGCATCTTGCTGAAAGATCCAGGCGGTCGTATAACCGGCTTAAACAAAAAGTTCACCTACCCATGGATCATGGAGAATAATTTAAGCCTCGGAAAAGAGTCGCTGCCTGAGGAGCGTCAGGGCACGTCTGGAGCCGGCGCTGGACGTGACAGCATACGATCCGCCGTTGGCAGGGAGCTGAGGAGACGGGCACCTGTCACACTACAAGCCACTGTCCCAAACAATAACGAAGATGTGGAAAACGAACTGCAGGCAGAACAGCATAATGCCACTCACCTGAATGGCTTGCCCATCGCAAGAAGAGCTGCCACCAGGAGAGAGCAAGGTAGACGTATGAAGTGGACGCGTGAATTAAGTTTGGACATCATGCGCGTATTCTATTACGTCAATAATTGCCAGGATAATCCACCCTCAGAATGGAGGAGTTCCTTCCACAATGAATTTACGAACAAGCATCCAGAACTTTAGCTATCCGAACAGAATATGGTGGATAGGAGGAATGCCATCTTAAAGAAGAAGTATCTCACAGACCTTGACTTGCAAACAATCATGCGTGAAGTTGGCCACGAACTTCAACAGAACGAATATTTTTAGGAAGAGGACAGGCAAACAGAGAAGAGAACTGCGAACGATTTGGAGATAATGCCAAATAGAGACGCTGATATGGAGCCCGAGGAAACAAGGCCGATAGAAAGCATATCCGACAAATTCCACAGCCTCCTAGCACTCTATAATGAAACGGACCCCCTGAATAGACAAATATTACCAGTCCTTAAGCACACTAATAAAACCACAGAAATACTAAACCAAATAAATAGGGTTCTTCAAAAACACCTAGAAATCAATCGCAACCTAAACGAGGTTCATTTGGCTATATATTGTGCTGCGCTTACGGCCACCGAACTCAATGGACAAAGAGAATACACCCCACAAAAAACGATAGACAGCATCGGCCAAATCCTGAGTCTGCCTGGAAAAAAAGGCTCACCCAAGATATTGATGCATTCAGAGCCAAAGCAGACGTCATCCAGGAATACCTCACGAACACCACAAAGCAAAGAAAGCGAGACGAAAAGCTCTCGAAATCGCTAGGAAAGAGAACATAAAGGAGTCTCAAGATGACTTCGAAGAAAAACTACTAGACCTTAAAGATCGCTTTAGGCAAAAAGCTAAAGCGAAAGGAGCGAGACAATCCAGATACAATGACATAACTGAGAGGAAAGAACAGAATGGTAACTTCAAACGTAATCAAAAGAAGTTCGTCAGATTACTTGAAGAACATACGCAAACACAATGATCGAGACCGACACAATTGAATTTACAAAGTACTGGAGAGACACTTGGAAGGAATCTGGAAGCTATAGCCGATCTACTGTATGGCTAGATAACATGACGAAGAGGATGGAAAATACCCAGCAAATGCAGGCCCTAGAAATTACACAAGAAGATATAACGGATTGTGTAAAGCAAAACCAGAATTGGAAAACCCTGGACCCAGACCGGATTCAAAATTTCTGGCTTAAGCAGTTTACATCGACCCATGCTAGATTGGCCCGGTGCTACACGGAGGCACTGGTTGATCCAACAAAGTTACCTGATTTTCTCTCAGCAGGAAACACCTGCCTACTTTTCAAAAAAGGAGACAGAAAACAGCCGCAGAACTACAGACCCATCACCTGTCTGTCTGTTATATATAAGCTATTCACATCAGCTATCGCTGAGAAAATTTACACGCACTGTATCAACAACAATATTCTAGAAGACGGGCAGAAAGGTTGCGTAAAAACTCACTAGGATGCAAAGAACAACTCACCATAGGTGCCGTTATCCTTAAACAAGTTCACAAACAACGACGTAACTTGAACATAGGAGACATAGATTATGCGAAGGCCTTTGATTCGGTACCATTTGACTGGCTGATAATAGTACTAGAACTATACAAGATCTGTCCACGAGTAAAGAACACTCACAACATGTTATGAAACAGTGGCAGACCAAGCTCCAATTCCCCAATGGACACAGTGAGACAATAAACATCGGCCGAGGGATTTTCCAGGGAGACTCTTTATCCCCATTGTGGTTTTGCATTGCACTCAACCCTATGTCCACCCTTCTCAACAACACTGAATGCGGATACAAAATCAGCCCTCAGAATCACCGTAAGCTGTCGCATCTTCTTATGGACGACCTCAAATTATATGCAGCAACGCCAGAAAAACTGAAGACGTTTATCGGGGTGGTGGAGCAATTCAGCACAGATATTCGTATGACCTTCGGACTCGACAAATGCGCGACGGTAAGCATAAGACGGGGAACTATCAGCGACCTCCAGCAAAACATCTACAATATCCAAAGTTACAACCAGAGGAGACCTACAAATACTTGGGATTACCACAAAACCAACAACTTGAGCACTCTACTCTTAAACGTGAGTTTATCAAAAAATTAAAATACAGAATAACAAAGCTATTGAACACGAAGTTATCTGGACGCGACTTGTGTGAGGCGATAAATTGCTGGGCCATCCCAGTATTGACCTACTCTTTTGGCATAGTTAAATAGTCAGTTACTGATCTAGAAGAACTAGACCGACTGACACGAAGATTATTAATAAAATTCAGGTGCCTGCACACAAACTCGTCGGTACATCGACTCTATATTCCTCGAAAAAGCGGTGGAAAAGGTTTAATTAACATTAAAAACCTTTGCCTCAACATGGAGAACAACATGAAAAGGAAACTACTGACATCAAGAAACGAGACCATTGCTTTGATAGCAAAACTTAATAAAATGTTTACACCACTAAATTTGAGTGAACCGAACCAATTACCAGGAAATACAACAACACCAAGAGAGCATGAAGACCAATGGCTGGAACAAACACTTCACGGTAATCCAAAACTGATTAATCGATAAGAAAGCGTCACTGAAATGGCTGAGAGCTGGCCAACTATATCCGGAGACCGAGAGGTTCGTTATGGCTATGCAGGACAGAATAATACTAACCCGAAACTACGAAAAGCACATCTTAAAACGGGATATAATTGACAAGTGTAGAAGATGCGGAAGCATGGGTGAAACAATCGAACACATTACAGCAAGGTGCTCTTCACTTTCAAATAGTGCCTACCTTGGCCGCCATAACCAGGTGGTCAAGGTTATTCACCAACAACTGGCTATTAAATACAAACTCATAGACAAAACAGTCCCACCCTACTACAAATACAATCCTCAACCCGTGATGGAATCGACGGATGTGGTTCTGTACTGGGACAGGCCCGTTACTACGGACCGAACGGTTGACATAGTTCTCATAAACAAAAAAGAAAAATCGGGAATTATAATTGACATTCCTGTCCCCCTTTCGCATAATATTCAGAAAACAGAAGAAGAAAAGGTCTCCAAGTACGAAAACCTGGCATATGATTTGAAGAACACATGGAACCTAAGAGCAATTGCAATACTCTCATTCGTCATTTCAGTGGAAGGAATCGTAAGCAAAATTTTTCAAGAAAACTTCATCTGCAAAACTCAATAACACAAATAACTCAACAAGCCGTTTTGCTGCAAACGTGCCACATAATAACGAAGTTTTTAGGCTGATTAAGTAGAACCGAATCGTTTAGTTAATCAGACATTAATATCCAGCAAAATGCTGAGCTAAATATAACTATAATAATAATAATAATAATAATAATAATAATAATAATAATAATAAT